>SNQN01002998.1:8101-28561 GCA_008642245.1 Bassia scoparia
GAGTGATAACCACGTGAATTGCAAACTGGTCACACTCACAATAGGGAGTTACCGACAGGGTGGACGCATAATAAATTAGATATCAATCTCCCTGTGATTTTCCTTCAAGTCTTCCAAAACACTTGTAACAATATCCACATATTGTGTGTATATTAAATTGAGCAAACCTTTGGCTGAGGATAAATGATCTCCCCCCTTTTTAGATGCAAACCGTCCAGTCTTTGTGTTTGACACTCGGTATGCTTAGGAGGAACAAGATCTTCAACAGATCAATGTTGTTGTGGAACAGTTTCTAAATTACCAAGATATTYGAGTGGATTTTCAAGATTTTGATCGGATGAAGTATCATCCTCCTGATTACCCATTCGTCGAGTAGACTGTTTAGGGGCCATGGTTAAGAAACAATTGCAATATTGCAATCTTCTCTTCCACTGTGGTCGCCAAAAAACTTGTTGAGATGATATTTCACTTCACCAACAAGTCAACCACCCACTATTGTTTTTGGTTCAGTAGGGGACTGCCCCTCTAGTTACTGATTATATATATAGATAACCTCGCTAACATAAAAATGGCTCCTAAGGTCGTAGTGGAAGTCAAGAGGATGTGAATGCAAGGAAATAAACTTGTTGTGGAATAAAACTAAAGCTTAAAACAAACAGCAATGAAGAGAAAMGAAAGCCATCCATTTAAATTAGGGATAGAGTCAGACTACAATTTTATCACAGGGAAGGATGATTACCATCATGTTTACACAATTGGGATAACAACGAACACGCTACTAATCCATTATATAATGAACTAATTAGCTATAATAAGCTACGCTACGCTACGCTAAACTATTCTTGGCTACTAAGCCAAGTGTGGCTAAGAAAAGCTAAATGCTAAGAAAGATAGATGTTAGTTTGATTGTTTGATTGTTCGTCCTTTCTTCAGCTCCATCTTCATCTATTTATAGGCTTCAATGGTAGAGATCATGGGTGGTTATTAGCGGTTACCCTTTTGACGGTTTCTTGGCGTGTCTTTCCTGGATATTCGAATCTCTGTGCTTTCCCCCTAAGTCTCCTTTGTCGACTGATGCTTCATGGGTCTTCTTTTGTTGGGTCATTTTTAGGTGGGCCACTTCTCCCATAATCCCTTCACGCGCTTGTGTTCTATCGCTGGACTAGATTAAGTGAGGAGTGCCAAGTATCGTTGTCGCCAGTCTTCTTTTCTTGCTAATCATCGCCAATCAAAGTTACTCGTCAAGCTCTTAGTTGCTTTATTACTCTATTAGTCATCAAAGACAAACGATATGTTTTTAATCAGTAATAGGGGCCCATATTTCAAWGTGTGCCCCGATCCCTGAATTCCTCAAGAACGKYCCTGATTTTAGATTTGGTTAGGAGATGATTTTAATTTGCATAAAATTATTTTCAATTTATAAGTTCTTTTAATATTTAATTGAGTTTTTTGSTCAKTTGGCTAACTTTTAATAAACAATTTTTATTACTATTCTATATGTCAGAGTGGAAGGGAGTTTCGGACTTTTCACGTGGATGTCATGTCTCACACTATCACTCCATTGCCTTTTACTGATTATTYAATATTACAATGATGAATTTTCATATGAGACCGAGTAAAGGCTGTCAAATGCAAGTGAGTGCATTGTTGTGTCGTGCCCTACTTTGTTCTCACCATTGTCCTCGAACAATGATTTGGTACACGAGCTAACTATGAAATCATTAGCCTTAGGACTTTACATATGAGATCCAAGACTATAAAAGAGCTATGTTACAACTTCTTTACTCATAGGTAAACTACTTGTCGACCAAATAGAAAGAGCTATGACATTCACGCTATGTACAAAACAAGTATTTAGAATCTTTCACCACCACATTACTAAGATCAAATCTCTTCTACACTATTGACTTTATAAAGTAATTGT
This sequence comes from Bassia scoparia, assembly GCA_008642245.1. NCBI lineage: Eukaryota > Viridiplantae > Streptophyta > Magnoliopsida > Caryophyllales > Amaranthaceae > Bassia > Bassia scoparia. The sequence goes on from SNQN01002998.1 coordinate 10,026, forward strand.
TTATGCACCTTAAAAAAATTAAAAGTATCATAGATTTTAATGAATGTTGAAGTTTTGGATTGCACCATGGACCGACAATGTGTGTGTGTCTCTACAGAAATGGGCGCAGCAGCCAATTTCATCCACTGATTAGCACTGAGGAGTATATATAACAAAACACAATGCACCAATAATAATAGCCTTGGCTGTCATATGATTCTAATGAAATAGCATGCAATGTAAATACCACAGTAGAATACATAAGCACTCTCTTTTTGTTTGTTACCCAAACTAAGCAACAAAATTTCATAATAAAGAATATGGAAGGCACATGGGTTGTTAGCTGGCAAATGGGATGTCCATAATATGCTCCTCCCTTGGCCACTCCTTCCACCTTTGTAACCATTTCCATTTCACATCCTCCTCACCCCTTATTTATCATTCCTCACTTATAACTTCCCCCATTTATATCAACTCCAATAATCCTATCCCCATCTACATATATATAAAAATATATCTATAAAATACTCGTCGTCATTCATGAGCGAAATCATGTAAAATTATAATTATAAAAAGTCTTGAATAACGTGTTTGATTTAAGTAAATATGGTATCAAATGACATTATTGGTTATCGACGTACTGAATATATGCAAGRACCTTTATTTAATATCACTGCAATGTAAATTGTTATAAATYTAAAAACTATTTGTAACTTCATATTTGTCTACCTTCATGTACTTGTATTTGATGTAAATATTAATAATAAGTTTAATAAATGAGGGAGCTTTAAAATTTGGTCCTAATTTGTAACGATATACTACACAAGGTTATCCAATAATGGATATGAAGGATGTTATGTGGGAAAGTTGTGAATGAGTGGTTTAATTCTTTGGTTASACTTGACACAATTATGACAAACCTATCATTACACACTTGGTAGGTCAACTACAATTGTCATTGCATGCAGTAATCTTATCATTGTTTCACAATGCAAAAGGCAAATAAACCAGTCAAATTAATTTCTCTAACACTGATTATTTTATTATTTTAATCAATCAAATTACCCGCCTAAAAAAAAGGGATTGCAATATATTTGTCAAAACAATCATGTTAAGCATCGTACCAACTTTAAAGACTTGAATAAATATGATTGGTAGTACAGTTTTACTTTCATTACTTACAAATCATGCAACTGTTCCAGGAGGTTAGAGGGTGTATAAACTAAATTAATATTTGCAGTACAAACATAAAAACATTATATTATATCATTAGTTTATATCATATGATTGCCTAAGTCACATGGCCAACCCAAGTTAGCCCATTCACAACTATCTATGTAACAAACATCATAAATTATATAGTGGATCTGTTGCGGGATATAAGATATATTGATAAGGAAAAAAATACATCGTGTGTGATGTAATTTTTATATGAATAAAACTATAAAATGATATTATCAGTAGACTATAAAATGATATTATCAGTAGCTTCTTAGGATATTATATTGTGAAAAGATTGTTTCATACCTTAGATCATCTTAGGTATGTATAAATGTTTAAGCATTTATATACCTTTGAGGGGGAAAAAAACCTTGGATCTCTCATGTGGGGCTATGACTTACGCGTATAAAAGTTTCAGAAAAATCCAGAGTTATATTTTGGTGCACAAAAGTCTTGCATAGATTGATAGRTTACTTAGATTGGTTGAGTTGAGATAACAGATAGCTTGTCATTACTTAGGAAAAAAAACATGGGGGAGAAAAATGGTCAAGTTAGCAACCTCTTAGAAGATGGTTGGTTCTTTGGAAACACCTTATTGAGCACATCATCAGATTCATCGAAGACTATGGTAAGGTGTAATTCTGATCCTTGTTCTTCCTCCTCGAGCACTAAGGAAGAGTCCTTAGACGAACAAGGTTACTCGTCGTCGTCCACGATGAGTAACCTTTTTCGAACCCCGTCTCTTCCCCCTTCATGGGGTAGAGACAGGAAGTATCGACTCGATGGGGATGAGGATGAAGATGAGGATGAGGATGATGAGCCGAGGATGGCTGACTTGATAAGGCAAGCTATGCCAATGCCTGTGCCACCTATGCCTAGGAGGCGGTTGGATCGTACGCCGTCTCTTCCACCGTGTAGGGGGAAGGATGTTCCGACCGTGGTATCGAATGGCGAAATTGGTGGCCGAGTAGGACGGTTGAGTAGGAGGGATTCGGTCGATTCGTCTGTTATGGTGAAGGAGAAAGGTCCTATTGCTGCTATTAGTACACTTACTAGAAGAGCWTCCATTGACTCTTCTATGTTGTTACCTCCTAAATGCACTACTTCTAAGGTATGTACAATTGATATTGCTATGTTTTTAGTTCTGACTTGAATGTCTACTATCACAAATCATATAATGAAAATTTTCTGTGTTTCTTGTACCCTGTAATCACTTCATCTCATCCAACCACTGTTCTCTACCTTTTGYTAAATGTGTGTTCCAATAATTGACCTATTTTGTTTATTAATGCTAAGTATGATTGAATCTCCAAAATTTTAACCTGGGTATTGCATTATATTTGTGTAATTATTAGTTGTCGGAGTTGGTTGATTTATGAACTTTGAATTGGTTCTTTAAACTGATTCAAGTCCATTTTCTTTATCACCTTTTCTTCAATCGAGTTGAGTTTTGATCGAGTTTTTGTCAATAAGCCCCGTCAACAAGTGTTTGATCCGTGACAAGTTTAAGTACTGTATAGTCTTATTGTTAAACAAAAGTGTTCAAGTAGCTTTCTTTATTTTAAGAGGATCAGCAGTGTTCTAGTATACTATCTATTGTCTGTCTTAAAATTGCTGTCTAGTCAATAAGGAACAATTATCAAGGAGAAATTAAGTAAGAATGATTTGATTATTTTTACTATCATTGATCTAATACAATGTCTTTAGACTACTCTAATCAGCATTGAACTTTGGCTTTTTTTTTTTCCTGTTCCCAGGGCACAAAGCTGAGTACAACCAACTCCAAGAACCGACCACACCGGAAATCGGAGCCTCCAAGCATCAACAACCTGGAAAAATCCGACACAAAACCCGAAAAACCCAACAAGATCAAGCCTCAAAAGACCTTAGGTGATCTAGAAATTGAGGAATTGCAAGGTTTTAAGGACTTAGGCTTCTCATTTGATGAGAAAGACATAAGCCCAAGTGTTACTAATGTACTTCCTGCCTTACAAAGAAGAGCTAGCCTTGACAGTAGTCATGCAGTAGACATTGGTAAGGTAAGAAGACCTTATCTTTCAGAGTCATGGCAAAAGACTCCTTCCCCTGCATCTGCATCTCCAGTTCCTAATAAATGGGCCGATCCGAAAGCCGCATTGAGTGATGATATGAAGGCTCAGATCAAATTCTGGGCTCGAGCCGTGGCGTCGAATGTGCGCCAAGAGTGCTGATCATAACAGTGATGCTAAAACACTTGAATTGCTACTAATTATGATTTATTCAATCTTTACTACAGTAAAATTTGTCAAGTTTAGGAGTGTTGACTTAAACAAGTAAATAAGTTTAGCTTTGGATTCCATAGCCAGGGCAGTGATTATTAACAAAAATTTTGATTCTTCGAGGATGATTGCTTCATATGATCTAAGATGAGAATGAGATAAATAATTTGCACAAAAATGACTTTTTTTTAATTAATTCAAGGAAATGCGAGAGTGGTTTGTTACAATGATGGGAAAATAAATGTGTTACTTGTATTATGATTGAATAATATTAAAATCATCTTCAATGGAAGTTGAAACTTGAAAGATTCAACAATCTTGCATTATACTCAGCAATAGCATATTCCCATGTTCACTCTACAATAATTCTCGAAAGTGATAAAGCATATGGTATTCTTTATTGCACTGATTGGAGGTTGCGTTATACATGCATTTTAGGCTTTCAGCATTGAATAGAGAAACACTTATTGCACTCCAATGGTGACTAACTYCCAATGACACATATCGCAAATTCACGCAACAGCCGTCAACATGATTAAAGATATTTTAGATTAATACATCGTATTTTATTGACGATGTGTAGTCTACACTCTACCCAATGGGTAGATGTAGCRATGTCCTTACAGCCGTTACAGGGGAAAAAGCATGATACAAGGCTAAGTGGAACCTTAAAAGGGTAATTTCCATTCAACTGTAAAAATAGTGGAATGAACTCGTTGATACAAACAAAATCTGCAGCTAGAGTAGCAGCTACGTTGTTTCTAAACAATTGATCAAGTTATCAACATGGAGATGCATTATACGACCTCCAGTAACCAGAAGAACACTTTACTAATCTATTATCTGTAATGACATATATCAGGAAGTTTGATCAGTATCTTTGCTTTCCGGGGTAGTAGGGTTATCAGATGACAAATCAGAACGAGTATCTATTCCATCATCAGTTCTCCCATCGCTACCTGCTGAGTCTTGAAACATCGAGTTGAGAGCAAGCTGCCCTGAATAAAGGAGCAGGCCAACAGAATTGATGCCAAAAACAAATGTTGCAAGGTAGCAGATCCCATTTATGATAGTCCTACAGCAKCAGGAGAAACAATTTTAATATCAATGCCTTAAGAGGTTTTCCAAATGATACTATATTCTGTGATTAAGGAATAAAACTCAGGAATTATACCTTATGGTGATAGTAATTTGACGAACCTGAAAAGTAGGGGAAAATAAAAATGTTAAAATAAAGAGTTAATTTTTATTCGCAGGAGTAAACATTGCAAAGCAGCAAATTGTATCCTCACACACTGATCCTAATTCAGATACTGGCTTCTGATATGAATTGCACTATGTCCCTTTGCTACAATGATGTTGTAGAAGAAATGATACTTTCTATGGAGTACAATTCTACCTTTTCGGCATTTCAGCTAACTTCCGAAGTGTAAATATCTTATGATTCTAAAATCATAAGTAATGGATATGCATTACATATCTTAGGGTACTGTCTTCATCTGTATGCGTGGATTTCAGATATGAAAAAATAAAATAAAAAATATAGGTGCACAAATAGTAGGCGTACTTTAAGTTCATCTAAATAAAAAAAAAAATATGTCAGAGGCAACAAATCAATAGTTGTGTAATCCCAATGTCTCAAGAGAAGTAGCCCAGGAGAAAGAAAAAGAAACATATCTTGTACTGGTACATATGAACTTCATGGTCTCACATAACAACAGATTGCTCGTTTGAATATTTAATAATCAACTAAGGTTCATTTCAAGTTTCAACATAGTATTAAAAGTGGTTTCTATTGCACTTTCAGTATTGGAGGGCAAGTTATTAAAACAACAAATTTTACCTATCAGGCACCTGGCATAGATGCTTAGTATATAGTATTAAGTTTAATCTCGCTGACACAATGTTTACAGAACTTACATTAACAAAGAAAACAAATGTATGCTCATGGGCTGAGTGTTTTGCCATATTGGTCTGTTATAAGATCTTTACACATCAGTATAAAATGTGGACAACTTCAATGCATGTTGAGAATGCACATAGTACTTCACAAATTGACAATATTGGTGCCACAATAGAGATACAACAGAGTTGATTTCAATTATATATTTACACTTTGCCCCTTCAGCATGCATAAAGGCAATACCCAACTTAAAGCAAGTCAAGCACTGCAATATTTGCAAATAAACAAGAGGATACATTATATGGAAGGAGACAAATCTGAGAGCAGCAAGATACAACAAATTAGATAAACAGATATCAAAGCCTATTATTATTTTATATTTTTTTTGGTGCAAATGACCCACAAGGACGGGTAGATGTTTAAAATGGGGGAGGTGTAATATGATGATTCAAACCCCTGACCACAAAGATCAAAGGTGGAGTAATTGTTCCAAACCCGTTCTACAAGCCTATTACTGATAGATGATTAGAAAAGCAGACACAATCAACGTTGCCAACCAACTGTATCTGAGATGCAGATGGCAGTTCTAAAGAAATGGGTTCGGAAAACCTCACAAGTAGAAATCGAGATGGAATAATTTTGCTTAAACTCTGCATAGCCAAGCAATTTATGGTAAAGCCGTGAGGTTGGATTGGTGCAATAGTTATTCAATAGCTGTGCCCAAGTTACAATTGGTATACCAAAAAGCCTTTCAATGTCAAGATTTACATTCATTAGCATCAGTCACCAGCCCAGCACAAGACAACACATGCTCTTTCCTCTAGGAATATCATATTCACTTTTTTCTCTCTCGTTTTCTTCTCTTTTATTTTTATTTTTATTTTTTTTGAAAAAATAATCTTTTTTTCTATCATTGGAGTAAGCTTGCACGCAAGTTGTACATGGCAACCAAAACCCCAAATCTATTAGATAAGCAAAGCACAGGTGCAGTAGTTGCATGCCTGTAAAAGTTTTACATCAAATGAGTGTAAAAGGCTACATACTACATAAACAAACTGCTTATCATTCATCAACATCAGTAGGCATATTCAAAGAGGACACTTTTTTCAAGGTTTAGTTCAAAAATAAAGCCCTGTATTAAAGTTGTCATAAAAGGCTTGRCGAATCTATCCATATAGCAGATTTCCCCATAACAATGAAGGAAAATAAGGCAGAGGAAACAGCAGAAAAAAAGACAAATACAAAGGACTTGTTTGGTTGGAAGGAAATAGCATAAGAATTTTAATTTCCTAGGAAGTGGAAATGGGGTGTGTTGTTTGGTTAGCATGAAATAGCAAAAGTATATGAAATAGAAATTCCTAGGAATTAGAAATTCTCATGAAACATGGGAAATAACTTACCCTACTCCCCTTGGTGAGTTAGAATTTCTATTATTAGAGTATAAAGCTAAATCACATTATTATCACTCTAATAATTGCTTTTTTCTTTACTTCTCATTTTAACTCAATAAAAAAATATTTATTTTGTAAAAGAACTTGTATCACATTGGAATTAGAGCAAATGAACCAAACAAGACATGGGAGATAAATTCGTCAGAAGTGCAATTTCCTTCACGTCAACCAAACATTTCTAGTCAAATTCCTAGGAAATTAGCAAGGGAAGAAAATTCCCATAAAATGAAACTTCCTACGGGAATTTACTTCCCATGTGAACCAAACGAGTCCAAAGTGTATGTAACTTCATGCTGAAAGTATCATCACTAGTTCATCATCCATCTGACACAGTGGGACTGTTATAATCATATAAARATTSAATTAACTTCTTTTTTCTTACAGCGACGGACAATCATGGACCATTGATCCATCACCAATACACAACRGACATAAACATATCAGTGTAGATAGCTATGTTACCTCGACACCCTCATGTACTTCAAAAATTGTGTTATAACGGAAGCGCCGAAAATTAACAAACTACGAAAACAAACAAATAAGATAACACCAATAACACACAAAGATTTAACGAGGTTCACTATCAATGCGATAGCTACGTCCTCCTGGSCGGTACGAATATGTTTACTATGRAGATTCAAATGGAATACAATTGAGAGACTRATAATTCTCCCAARAATTCACTCTCTAATACTCTCAATGTGTTTTCCTCACAAAAGTGGCTTGAATAACTAATCAATTGAATAATAATTAACCCCTAACCATCTATTTATAGGGAGTACAAAAGATATATGGAGTATAAGATAATATATGAGGATTGTCGAACAAGAAACCCCAAAACAATAGATATATCTATATCTATATCTATATATCTATATCTATATCTATATATATATATCTATATCTATATCTATATCTATATCCAAAGTGGCGTGTATAAGATATATCTTTCTAAAAGCTGCCAAACAACCTCATACTAATATATCCTTCCTGCTAAAAACGCATCTTGAAGCCGAATTTACTCTGTATAACCATCGTATGACTTGATTAATACAAGTCACACCAAAAATTCTCCACAATTCTCCACCTTGACTTGTATTTATCAACACACGCCAAGTCCAAACATCAAACGAACAACAACGAACCAAACCAACCAAAACAAATGAGCAAACGTAGTAATACAAGTCACAACTCGAAATCACACCACAATCTCTACCTGACTGTAGGCACTAACATGTCAAGACCACACACAACAAATCAATCGACAAATGCAACCAAAACCGTGGAGGATTGCCTCCCACCTTGAGACACAACCCGTAGGGCAAATAGAACAAAAGCGTCAACAAGTCCAAGCAAAAACGTGAACCAAGCCAAATGGAAACGAACCCAAATGTGTTTAGTCCCTATCAAAACAAACTGATTACAGCTTGCAAGACAAACGCATTCACTACTACTCTCCAAAGACATAACACGCATACACACCTCAATGAACGCCCAACACCACTTAGCAAACTCCGCAACCATAATAACACCAAGAGGTATACCAAACCTGTTACAGCCTTCTAGTAACAAAAAACATTGCAAATCAAAACCAAAAATAAACTCACACCACAGACACAATGCACAATTCTACATTCCCCTAATAATGAGAAATGAACAAATATCGGTACCCTCACAACAATACAGACCGAACCAACAGCCACACACCCGTCGCATGCGCCCTCCTCTAGCCGAGACAAGACAGCCTACCCATATGGCATTACACAGTAATGTACAATAGCAAATCTAGTGCAAACCAAAGCCAAACATCACATAGCAAACCAAACACAAGACCGAACTCATTCCAAACATCAACCATCTTCTGAGCTGCAATAATACATGATGTCACCAACACACCATAAATACATACAAATGTAAGATAATCCTCACCCTTACTACGATCAAACCATGCAAGTCTAGACTCCCGTTTGCATCCCTACATCGCCACCTCAAATTGTCAAATCGATCGTACACTTCAAAACTCTCTTGCAACTATTACGCCGTGCGACTTGTAGGCACTTTTCATCAGATTCACTCTGTGAAACTTACTCATGAAGAACGAGACCTCCAACTCCCTCAACCTCATAGCACCAACAAGACACGAATCTGACTCGATCTTTCAAAACCTTCTTGTTAGAGGCTAAACCAAATGTGCTCATTATTACAGACAACACTAACTGCAAACGCATAACTGCGCCAATAATGCAGACCAATCCAACCTACACACATTTTGACCACGACACCATCCAACCTGTGGACGCTACACTTGCAAAATCAAGTACAGACAGACATCTGCACATATATACAAAGTACCCAGTACCAATCTAGTCCTTAAGTACTATCGACCCCCAATAACACACCTTTCCCCAACTGAACCTGAGAAAGGAAACCCTCGTGTCAGAGGTAACCAAGAGATATACAAATCGTTTTCATTGAGAACAGCCTAACATTCACCAAACACGTACGCCCTTTCGCGGCCTAAGTTGAGGAACCTTTACCGCAAACTTACACGCACAGTATACCATGTAAATCACACCTATCAAAGACTCATAAGTAACCATTCAACGATAGGACCATAGAAAAAATACATCCAGAATCCAACACCAACGATCCCGTAGACGACTCGGCAACACTAACAGTTTACAGCCAAATCTTCTGATTCTAACCATTGTGAATTCCTGTTTGTGATGTTAGCATTGGAACATTGAATTCTTAGGAGTTTTTATGGACTATTTATTTTGACTTTCAGTAGGTTCTTTACATATTGATGGCAATTTTAAGTTTATTGACCTCCTTTTCGAATTTTTTATTGTCTTCAGATAAATATTTTCACTGACGAATTACTTAACAGTGGAATTCACCCCTGAATCTATACGCATTATTTCAGTTGCCTCCGGCGTATGAACAATTCATAGAATAAAGTGCAGATTTCTAACTCTTCTAGAGTACAGTTCTTTCGCCACTACTACACTGACTCATACAAACACTATAAGACGCAGGCAAGAAACAACTTAATAATCAGAGCAGCGTCCTTCATCTTCAATCTAACATCGAAATGAATCCAATTCAAGTATATATCGTTATTAAGTTTGTCTAGATCGCTTATGGCGTACATGGACTGCATACGCAGAGAAATTACGTTGTATAAACAACAAACGTAGAAACTTGTCATGAGAGAATCGTAAGTTGACCATCAGAACGAAGCCGAATCATGCCATACAGACGGTATACACTACAACGCCTCGTATCTACAGAATACCAAACAAATCGGTGGACGTGAGTCACGCTCCTCACATCACACTAGTAATTCCGGGCGCTTAGCCAGTTGAACACTTTAGATATATGTTCAACAAAGGTTCCAAATTACTGTGTTCAACAAGGCTCGATCTTAATCTGCCATAGCCCAAAAGAATTCCTACAAACGTAAAAATTTCAAATCCTCAAATGGTATGTAGTGTCAGTTCCCGAACGAGATCCCGCCAGATAGACCAAGTTTTGTTATAAACGGAAGCGACAATAAAAACTAAGAAAACAAACAAATAAGCATAACACCAATAACACACAAAGATTTAATGAAGTTCACTATCAATATCGATAGCTACGTCTCGGCCGGTACGAATATTCTAAATGGAGATTCAAATGGAGAGAGACTGGTATTCGCCAAGAATTCCTCTCTCAAATACTCAAATGGTTTTCTCAACAAAAGGGCTTGAATAACTAATCAATTGCGAATAATAACTTAACCGCCTAACCATCTATTATAGGTAGTACAAACAATATATGGAGGATTAATTATATACATGAAGGAATGCCGCAACAAAGAAACCAAACAACTTAAGATATAGCTATACTCTATCTCTATTACTCTATTATCTATCTATCATCTCTATCTACTAATCACTTCTCTCTCAGCCTTCCTCCAATCCTCGATCTCTCTCTCACTCTCTGTTGTCTGTCATTCTATCTATCTAACTCTATCTATCTATCTATTATCTACCAAGTGCGTGTGTAAAAGTATCTTTTCTAAAGCTGCAAAACCTTATACTAAGTATATCTTCTCTGCCAAAACGCATCTTGAAGCCGAATGTACTCCGTAATTAACTCGATGACTTGATTACATAAAGTCACAAATCAAAATCGCATTGTCAAATGGTGTTCGTATCGTATTGGTGTCGACACGCACACTCCATCCGGGATACTCCACTTTACTATTAACTTCACTTTTTTTCTTAAAATAGCTAAGTCGACTCGAACACCCATTCCGAGTAGAATTATGTATCTATGTAACATAGGTTATAGTTCGCATGTCTATACCATAAATAGCCATAGGGGTAGGCCTTAATTCAAAAGGCAGAACTGGTACTAGGAAACGCCAAATAGAAGAACGACGATGAAGAGTCATAATGAGAGGAAAGTGTTGAAACAAATCCATACAAAGATATTGCAAACAAAAAGTAGACATAGATGTCCTCTTCATTGAAAAGTAGGTGAATAAAAGAAGGATGGAGTCAGCGAAGAACGTAAGGTTGGTTGAAAATAGAACCAGAAAACAAGAGGATAATAGACTGAGAAGAGAAGAGAAAGAAGAGAGAAGGAATTGTATATGATTTTGATTATTACAAGAAATGTGATGAATCACATATTATAACAAGTGGAACTGATCAATCAAACTATCAAGCTAGAATTAGTTAGTACAACACCATTGTTAGAATTCTCGCCAAACATTACAACTAAGACAACATATAGACTAACTATATGTACTTATCAGCGGAGTATTAAGTGGGATGAAGCCTGGTGGCAACATTGGCATCCTGCTCCGTTCTACTTGAGTTCTTGGTACAAGCCATAGAGAATAATAGAATAAGTTAACAACATAGCGAGGCTTAAATTAGGCGGAGAAGAAAAGGGCAACAATCGAGCATTCCGTGTCCGTCAGTGCTGGTGGCAGCAATATAAATATCAAAGGACAAGTTAAACATATACAAGTATTAGTTATGTAGTGAACTAAGAACACAATTAGCCATATATCCATATGATAAACATAGAACTAATTTGTAGAAAGTTAATTTAATTCTAGCAGTAATGTACTTTAATGGAACCTAGCATCAACTGATCCTTCTCAACCCAAAACCACAAGCAAAGCAAAAAAATCATACTGAATAATCAGGACATGCAAAAATATCACTTCGAAAGAAATGAATAAAAGCGAAGGACAAACCGAGTAGTTATCAGCAATAGTCTGCCGGTTAAGAGCTGCTTCAATGGTAGTTGTAAATTTATATAGAATAACTGCAATCACACCCGCTGTGATTGCTCCCAGAAAGGCCTGAACAGGAGATGGGGAAGCTTTAGTTTCGACCGAGACTGTTCCAATTGCTTTTAAGCTATCCAATGCCTCCTGTTTCATACTCTTTGCACCAGAAGATCTCATTCTCTAAGACCATAAAAAACCCACTACTTGTTATTATCCTCAAATGCACAATGAATCATTAAAACAAAATATAAAGTATTTGATAACAMTCAGGCATGCAAGAGTTTATTTGATAACAAAATACTACCAACCCAATGATCAAAATGTGTGTCCTTACTATAAATTTTTTTTWAAAAAAWCCCAAAAACAGGCATTATCATCATTTTATTTTATCTTTTAATTAAAAAAAACCCCAATTAACTTTTTTTCGGTATTCCAACTTAAAACCATTAGCTCAACAGAACAATTCTAAACAAAACATATGTTTAGCGCTAATGCAATTCGGTATTCAATGGTACATTGTACCTACATTGTTACACAAAGCAAATACTGCAAGCTTGAAAATGGAAAATTCAGCATACAGTCTTCATAAATTTGAAACAGTAATTAATTCAAATTACTTGCAAAACTAAAACAACAAAATGAAAGACAAGTAGTATTCGAATAATCAATAAATGCCAAATGAACACTCTACTTAGCAAACAAAACAAGTAAAATAAAATAACTGTTCATTCTCTGCTTCAAAAATTACAGTTTTTAACAAAATTACAATATAAGCAACACTAATCATTATGATGGTTGTTAATGAAAAAATTCTTACTTTCAATCAAAAAAGTAAAAGAACACTGAAAAACTAAGTTCTTGCTTCAAAGATCAAAACTTTAATAGAAGCTCACAAAACCCAGAACCCCAATTGAAGAAAACAGATAWAATCAAACACAACTGCATAATTCAGAAGTGGGAATACCAAATCTTTGGCTCGTTTAACTCTGCGACGAACAGCACGAAAGAGAAAGACAGAAATAGACCCAGTAAGGAGGACACTAGTGGCGACTTGAAGAGGGGTAGGATCGTCATTAGTGGCGAAAATGGAGGGAACATCAGGTGAGAGTTCAATGGGGCCCTCTTCTGAAGAAGCAGCAAAGAGTGGCCATTGTTGAGAATTGCTGCGAAGATTGAAAGAAGAAGAAAAGGGGTGGAATGAAGTTGGTTTATGGAGGGAAGTTAGAGAAGGTTTGAAGAGAGGATGAGAGAGAGTGAGGAAGAGATTTTGGGGGTGAATGGAATGCAACATTTGTGCAAATTTAATGGTGGAATTTGAGGCTTTCTTGTTCCACTAGTACAGTAGTGAAAGGAAGGAGGAAAACACTCTTCGATTCTGTCATGGGATTTTGCTACTTTTGTTATGAATGTAAGAATGTTATCCGCTAATGTTGTCCCGCGATTTGATTTGTTATCGGAATGGATTGGCAAAAAAATTAAAAATTAAAAATAGAAAAAACACCTCTTTATTTTACACGGATTAGAGCACTAATGATGTCTAGGAAATAATAGTCTCACTGTATATCAAACAATCGAATCATTAACAATTGATAATAAGAAATAATAAACGGATTTACCAATTCGTTGTGTCGTAGTAAATTTCGTCAACACCAAGTGTAGGGTCAATAACGGACCCTCTCAAGGTATACACAACTAGGGCTGTCAATTTGGTTATCAAGCTGATTATTTAACTGAATAAACTGCATATATAACTGAATTAACTGAACTGAAATGAACTGTAACTGAACTTAACTGAACTGAGTCAAACTGAAAATGAATTTAACTGATAATATAAAACTGAAACTGAACTGTAACTGAACTGAACAAACTGAAACTGAAACTGAAATTAACTGTTTGAAAACTGAAATTAACTGTTAAAATAAAACTGAAACTGAAATTAACTGAACTGAAATTAACTGAACTGAACTTAACTGAAACTGAAATTAACTGAACTTGTTATCAACTGAAAATGAACTTAACTGAACTAGATTATCGAAACTCGAACTTAAACTGACACGTATCACATTGAAATTGAACTTAACTGACACTAACAATACTGAACCTTATTTAAAGTAATAAACAAATAAATAGACTAAATTGACTACGATTAAACTGAATAAACAACACACCTGAACACAAACTTCTCATTAAATAACTAAAAATCCAAACAAATAAAATATTAGAGATCTTTACACTTTTTATTAGCTCACTCTTTACACTTGATTAATTATTTAAAGATATAAGTAATGTTGTTGAGATTTTGAGATGAGACATTATTTTTATTTTTTTTTGAAGGGAATTAGAGATAGATGTAATGTATGATAATAAGTAATTGATATATGATATGAGAATAATGTTAAGGTTAATGGGTAATAAACTATCACATAAAATATGAATAGTATATATGAGTTACTCGTATATTACGTAATAATATTTCTATGTTATTACTTATAAAACTTTGATGATCAATTAGAATTTTGCTCATACTATGAACAGTATATATAAGTATTGTTGTTGCAAGTTGATAAAGTATATATATTAGTATTGTTGTTGCAGTTGCACTTGCAAGTTGAACCTATCAATCCAACTTTTATGCTACAAAAGTTAAAGATCATTACATCACTAGAGAGTTAAAAGATCCAAAAAAAGTGCACAAAACTTTTATGCTACAAATATTCATCTTATACACAAATTATAATCCATCCTTGTAAATAACGACGGAGTTGCTTTTGTGCAGGTATCCACTCCTTTTGTTGTACCAGCTGCATATTTCATCCTTGTTTTCCAGTCACATGGTCTCCTGTCAGGTGAAGATCTGCAAAGTTGACCACTTTTAGCTATTCATAATTAATGAACTGGGTTAGTTCACATAAAATTACTGAGAATGAGGTGGAAGAATACTACACCAAACCCGACAATCCAATTCAACTCAACTGAATTCAACAGAACAAATAAACAAACCAAACTGAATTGAACTCAATTGAAATCACAAATTCGATTGAATTGAGTTGAACTGAATTATGGTTTATTGAATTGTACTAAACTAATATCATCCAAAACTGAATGACACAGAATTCAACTTATTGAATTGACTGAACCGAACCAGTCAAACGAAACAATAGATAATATTAGTAAAGCGATTGATCTGCAACGAAACGAACCCAAATGATAGATTGAATTGAATAACGTCTTTAATGAATTGACTGAACCGATACCACCAAACTGAACCGACTTGAACTTCGTTTTAACTGAATTGAACTGAACCGATACCACAAAAACTGAACTGAACTTCGTTTAATTGTTATGACTGAACCGATACCAACCAAAACTGACTCGAACTGACTGAACTTCTGTTTTAACTGAATTGAACTGAACTGTTACAAACTGACTGTTTTCAATCCGTTAAACTGGACTGAACTGAACTGAATTGGTCGAACTGAATTAAAAACTGTATCAATGAACTGAACTGAACTGATTTGTCGTTAACTGAACTGAACTGAATGTATTGAACTGAATATTTGGGTTCACATAACTGAACTGTTGATTGAATTGAGGCCTATACACAGAGCCAAAATCGTACCTCGAAATTGAGGTTGGAGTTCCTCAAAATTGTTCAATACTCTCTTTAAGGCTCTCAAGTATTTTTAGGTTTGAATAATAACATGATTGTGATATCCGTATATCCACCAAGGTATTTATGGGGACTATGAAAAAAGATATGGACAACAAGGCGAATATCTAACAGCAAGAGAAAGACGGACGGGCGAGTCGTACAACCGGACGGGTGCGCTAGGTGTAGAAAACAAAGCTCATGAAAAAAACCTAAACCCAGTCGGGTATGGACTCCTCGACTGGGCATGTCGTCTTTGCCGCAATCAGACGCCGAAGAGATACCACAGCACCGTCAGATACACATTTTACCACTAGATTGCCATATCTTCCGATTGGGTCCCACCACCCGGCGAGTATCACACCATACCACCATTTTGCTTCTCAGCCCATTCGGGTCCATGATCACACCAGTCGTCGAGTTTCTCCCAAGTACACACGTCGTTTTTGTCCTTCTCGCACCGGTCGGGTCCTCCTTTCACCTCTATCGCACACTTGTATTCCTCGAAAATGGCTTACATTAGGAGGGTAACTCTACATGAGGAAGTATAAAACAATCACAAGGGAGAGATAGGAGAACAAACATACTTAAAAGGGATGAAAACTGTAAAGGAAAAGTGAAAAGGAATGGATATGGATTTCTTTCCATTTATTTTCATGGATTAATGTGGCAACTATGTTAAATAAAAGGGGATGTATGTATAGTTTAAAAGGTAGTTCTATGTTAATTAAAATACATCATGTTGATTTTATGTGTGTCAGCTGTGTGTTGACTTCTTATCCCACTATTTGTGATTAATTTATATCACATGGGTGAGATAAAGGGTCAATCCATAGTTGACATACATAAATTAACATAGACATCTTTTTAATTAACCAGACGACATTTAATTATCTATAGATGTTTTTTTAATAACATAGACACATTAATCCATGAAAACTAATGAAAATTGACCCACACCCTGAATGATTTTTTTTCCTTTAATCTCTCTCAACCACTTTCTCACTTATCATTCTTCATTTTAAAACAATTTCTTGCGTCTTCCTCAAACAATGACAAAAAAGCTCTTCTAACCTTTCTTCTTACTTTTTTAACCTTACCCACAACACTTTCTTCTCACATTCAACTCATCATTGTTTTCTATTATTATTAACTAATTGAATTAAAATAAATTCTGATACTAATTAAAAGATTATTGTTCTAATTAATTAATTCTACTACATATTACGGATTAATGTTAAATTTTTGAATTACCTAATAAAATCAGATTAATTAGTTAGATCGTGACAATTTAAATAATGTTCGGATTAAGTAATTAAATGCAAGATATATATTGATTAAAGTATATAAATTTTTGGATCAATTTAAATTTAATTTTCGCATTAATTAATTATAATTCAATCCTTCTTGTGGGATAGGTATTATTTGCAAGATATTAATTAATTCAAATTCATTATATTTTCCAGATTATTTTATATTTTTGAATAATTTTGGGATCTTCTTGGTTGAAGATATTATTCATTTTGTTTTTGTGATTTGTAATGAAATTAAAATTAATTTCAAAGGTCAGTGAACTGAAAGTGATTTTCCTGAAACTCCAAATATGTAGTTTGAAAATTTTAGAATTATTAGAGATATTTTTTTTTGCAATTTTGTTTGAGAATTTAAACAATTTTTAAAATATTTTTTGAGAATAAAATAAGGTTTATGAGAGGAATTCTAAAGAAAATATACAATGGGTGTTTATTAATAGATTTTGTAAAGTTCGGATTTTGATATATTTTTTAAATTTTTTACAAGTATAAAATGGGCAAAAAACGAAACTAATTGAATGGGTGTAATTACCCAGCAGGAGATACGTGGCGCCACGTGATTGGGCCGYGTCATCCTGCTTTGATGTCAAGTGCTTTAAATTTTTTTTGCCAACTAATACTTGTTTAACCAAAATTTGGTCCTTAGTTAAACAATAATAAAATTCATGGGACTCAATTRGGATTTTAGATATAAAGTGTAAAATAAAGAAGAAACAAAGTATGAATTTAGGTAAGACAAACAAGAAATAAGAGCAAGAATAAGAGTGATTGTATATTTGTATTATAGCAAATGTATCATGTGTCTGTACAAAATGAGCAGCCACTTCCTTATATATTGGCATTAATATGACAGTTACAAGCATTGTTGGATCTACTGAACGTTACAAGAAGAGAGGGGGGGTGAATTGTAACTTAAAGAAACTTGAGCTTTTTGCGGAATTTAAAAACTAAAAGTAAAGGAACACAAGGTGCAAGTTTTACAAACACAGAAACTCTCCTTGACAACTTGTCAAGAGATAAAACTGTGACCTAATACCACACAGGATTTCTTCTTAGATTATTCGGATCCCACACCTAATACAATCTAATACCTCTTTCAAATTCCTTTCGAACTTGAAATTAAAGCCTATCAACCAACCCCTCTACTGATTAAGCACTCACACTCTTGTAAGCCTAACTCTCTTACAAGCCTCTCTGTATTAACTCTCAACCCAAAGCACTCTTCAAGTAACAACTCTACTTGAAGCAATTACAACTCGATTGTAAACTAAAAACTATTTGGCACTTATGTGTTGGAATGACTCAATTTCTTTATACTCAAGTGTGTCTTAAAACTTATTTGCTCTTCTGTATTTATAAGTGAAGTTTATGCGTGGGATTAAAGCAGTAAGTCCACTACACATTACTTCCTACTAAGTAGGAAATAATGCCTTAGTGGAACTTGGCATGCACGTCCATTTTCCACGTTC
>SNQN01002999.1:0-17268 GCA_008642245.1 Bassia scoparia
TTTTAAACATATTGTTTAATTGTTAGAGCTTTGTTTATTTTTGGGTCAACTATGTATTAACAAAAAGTTAGACTTTAACCTTTAATCCATACATATAATATTAATTTTATTGCACTAACTTTTAAAATTTCTTTCAAAATACATATACTACAATGTTTTTCGTATTATTATATGGAGTTTCAAAAAGCTTACTCAATTATTTATACATTGCACATATAGATGACGGTGAAATTAAATAATAAACAAAATATTTTTTWWAAAAAAGTATGACCTGGGGCAACGACCGGGCCATTTAAGGCTTTTAAAAAAATGTATAAACATTTAAATACTTATGCAAAAGTACATGCATTGATAAAATTTATTTTTTCTACGTGAACATATATCAAAGGTTTGGGTTTGCTTCCCACCAGTAGTAGGTGGCTTACGTGAACATATATCATAATTTATACTTCCTCCATCGCTATTTAATTGCTACATATCAATAAAAAAAACTTTCACATTTGTTGGTCAAATGTAGCTTTTTGATCAAATTGTAGCACTTAACAAAGTCAATAACTTTTTTCAGTTATTTCATCTCCTCAGCAAAGTCTAACTAACTAATTATTTCYGATTTGATCCGGTCCGATCTAAATTCAGGTTCAGATCGGACCAATGCTCAACCCTAATTACATATATCGCTTTTTCAAAATGAATGTCACCAAGTTTGGGTTGAAATTCTTCAAAACCCGGCCCAATTTAGCCGCTCAACAACACTTCAACAAAGCGAATCTCTAATTACCCTTTTTCGTCAATCCGTCTTGCATGGACCGGGTTCACAATAACTTTATTATAAATCCAAATATACTCACGTGACTTTTACAAACTAAAGTTAATTATTACACGCACATCCACACATACATGATGAATTCACAACATTCACATACACCATTGAAGACCCTAGCTCTCCACCAAGTCCATCATGTCACCGGTGGCAAGTAGTCGGCATGGGCTTTCTGTATACTTGTGTGTGATATTATGTATTTCTGTATGATATCGTGTAGTTTAATATGATACTGGTACAATATATTTTTGTATCGTTATAAAAATATTTGTGTGTTATTATGTACTTATGAATGATATTGTTTTATTTTCATACGTTATAATGTACTTTGGTATCATATATTTATATATTATACTTGTGTGCGATATTATATACTTCCAATATAATATTAGGGCTGGTTAACARATCAGGTCGGGTTGGTTTCATGATCGGGTCAATAATAAACGGGTTGAAMCTCTATCAACCCAGACCTAACCCGTTTATTAAACGGGTTGAAAATCTCAACCYTAACCCGACCTGCTTATTAAATGGGTCACCCACTTAACCCGTTTAACCCATTTATGTATTATAGTTTTTATAAAAAAATATTTGTAATATTTATAATAATAAAGGTATTTGTGTCGAAAAGTTATATTTAAAATGGAATATGATTCAAAAATTATTTATAATAGATCTTTAGATTTAATGAAATTTTTGTGAGTAATTTTCCCATTTTAAATATCATTTTTCTTATAGAAATTTATTAAATGGTCTTATCAGGTTGTTTCTGGTTCAAAAATCAAACCTGAACCTAACCCGTTTAATTAAAAGGTAACATCAGGTTGACCCGTTTATCTAATTGGGTCGAAATCTTCAACCCAAACCATTTATTTCAGGTCGGGTTCGTGTCACGGTAAACGGGCTGGGTCAGTTTTCCCCAGCCCTATATAATATAACTAGTATTTGATGCACGCGATGCGTGCTTGAATATTTTTTATGCGATAGATTTTTCTTTTTTTTTTGCATAATTGTAAAAGTAAAAATTAATGTTAAACATTTTAATTTCTAGTTACATTGCCTTGTTCTTTGTAACTTAGGTCTCCCACCCAAATTTTCTTTTCTTTTAGTATTTAATTCATATGGATGAATATTTTTGAAGAAGTTGAATCTATGATTTAAAGTCAATAATTGATCATAAAAAAATAACCGGTACCTCATTTGTTTGATTTTAGTGAGAATAAATAGTATAGTTTCATTAATGTATATTTTGGTTTGTTCATATATGTTTTGCAACTATTTGTCTTTGAATAAGATTGAACTTATATTATTTGTTTATATGTAATAAGGTACTTTTAATGTGTATTAATTGATAAAATTTATATAGTATAATTTCATATTTATTTTGTTAGAATGAATGCATTAAACTTGTGAGCAATTATTTCCATTTTTAGTGTTAAGTTTTAGTATATTTGAATTTTAATATATATTTCTAAAAATAGTCAAATCATTAAGGTACCTAGTAATTTCATAGGGGGGACACCATCTTCCCCCCTTGGCTTATTAATAGAGATGTATTTCTATATCATATAATATACTCTACATTATATCTTATATTGGTGCATGATATAATGTAGCTTAATTAATACAAATAATGTCTTCAAAATATAATAAATTACTCCTATATAATACTCCATATAATTTATATTATTTCGTTATCATATAATATACTCCATAATATACTTATATCTGTGTGAATGATATAATGTAACTTAATAGAATATAATTCTCTCAATAATATAATTACTTCTATATAATACTCCGATAATTTATATCTTATATTTGTATGATACAATGTACTTTATGCTTATACGAGTAATATAATCTACATTAAATCTTATACTGTGTGTGTGATATTATGTCGTACTTCGGTGTCATATATTAATATCTTATTTCTTATGTGTGATATATATATTCTTTATTATATGTGTACTTTAATAAAGATATAATGTACTCTTGAATTACTATACTTATAATTATACTCGTGTACACGATATATATACTCGAAATTAATGTGTCCCTTTAAATTAGATAGTAGTTACTTTGTATCATATAATATATTTTCAATCATATATATATTACATTTTATCTATATACTTGATGTGATATAAGGATTTTTAATATTATTGTACTCTAATATTGATATATAGAATTAACAACTAACAACTGAACGGGCAAAAGCAAAGAATGATTAAGTACGAAAGAAGTAAAATAAAAAATATTAAACAAAGTAAACTAATTAATTTAAATAAAAAAACCTAATTAATTAAGAAAATTGTCAACAACTACCCACTTTTTGTCCACTTTTGAAAATAAATACCAGTTGTTTTTATGAAAACAACTACCCACTTTTATGTTTTGTTTGCGAATCACTACCCACTTTCAGAATTTTAACACTCGGAAATTTGCATAAAAACTACTTGAAAAACTCCAAATCACATGATTCTTGAGCCTATTTCATGTATTTTTCTGAGATTTACAACTTTTATGAAGAACCATGTCCAAAAAAACAGAGAATAGATGAGAAAAGGCTAAAACTAAGTGTGACGAGTTTGGGTGTTGGTTGTTTTGGTGGGTGTGGGGGTTTAGAGGTGGGAAACAACCAAATTAGTTGGATTTTGAATTGGATCCACGTTGGGTGTTGGGGTTAATGCGTATTGATGGCCAAATTCCAAAAGTGGTAGTGACTCGCAAAAAAAAAATAAAAATAGGGTAAGTTGTTTTCAATAAAAACAATCTGGTAGTTGTTTTCAAAAATGGAAAAAAAAGTGGATAATTATTGCATTTTTCCTTAATTTAAATAAAAATGGGATTGAACGGTTGTGCTTTGTTTTAGTGGTTGAATTGAAGGGATGAATTTAGCAATGAGAATGAATCCAAATTAGACATAGAAGTGGCGTCTGCGTGCAACAGACTCAAATCAGCAGTGCAATATACAAAGACCTAAAGTTAAGTGGAAATAGAGAATCATTTATGGGCTTTAATTAATTTGCACGCATAATTAGTTCGTGGAGAATAAGATAACAATGCAAGATTGCGGGCTAACATCAGGAGCAAGTATAAAAGTCATGTAATTTAATGAGGTCACAATAAGTTTATTGTGAACCGTTGTCCATTAAAATCTTTGTACTTTTTCATTCATGTTAGAAGAAAAAACAAAAAATGAAAATTAACTCTCTAACAAATACCTTACCAAAAAAAAAAAAGATTATGCCGTTAAAGGGATATACCTATTCATATCTGATTGACAAATTGGTCAATCAGGCAATCAAGCAAAAAATAAAAATGAAAATAAATTATTTTATTTTTATTTATTTTCCTTGATTTGCCTTGATATGAACCAATTTGTTCATATCAGATATAACTATTATTGCTCCCGTTAAGTCTCTAGTTAAAAAAAACCCTAATACCAATACTATATAAAGCCTCAAATTAACTTACAATCACTCGTCTCATTCTCTCTCCTACTCTCTGTTCGATTTTGATTGTCTGCGATCTTCTGATTCTTGCGTTTAAACTAACTCGATTCATTATCTGCTTTCTGTTCTTTTTACTATTCTAACGATCGTTTTTCAGTGTTTAAGTAATTACTTCGATTTATTTCTGTAATTTCTATTGTTCTTGTTATTATTGGTTTGCTGTTGTGTTTGTGTTTGGTGTTTTCCTGTGATTTTTTTGCAGAATTCTCAGTTTGTAAGATGAATTCAAGAGCTGTATTCCAAGAAATCGCCTACCCAGAAGAATTCCAGGAGAATGTAAGTTTTCGAAACCCTAATTTGCTTACTCGTCTTCAAATTTTCTTTTCATTTTTTTAATTGATGATTTTGGAATTTTCTACTCCGTAGCAGAGATTATTTAATTCGGTTTCAATTCTCAAAGTTTCCGAGTATACATGTCAATTTTGATTGCGATTGAATTGATGGTGAAATTGATTTCATCGATTATTCAAAAATTTGAACTACATCATTTCTTCAAACCCTAATTGTTCTATGGTTCTTTGATCAATATTTCTAGGTTAAGTCGGATTTTACTTGCGCCTTGATTTATGGTGAATTTGATGTCATTGATTAAACCTTATGAACGTATTTTAGCAGAATTAATTGATTTTCCTGTGTTTATCTTTTTGAATTAATCAAATCATTATATTGGTGTTTAATCCAAGAAAATTAGGGCTTTTATCATCTTGATGCTCACTATTAGATGTCTTGATTGTTTTTTCAGTTAATTCGATGTGTAGAAGTATATAACCATCTTCATTCTTCTATTTTTTTTTTAAAAAGTATAAGTGTATAAACCATGCTTTTTACAGAATTATAAATAATCAGTGTTTTGGAATTTGGATTGATATGTTGTAGTGCTAAGTCAAAAATTAGATCTTTATGGTGAACTCCATTGGATATGATAGATTATACTTCGTATCATAAAAATACTGTCAATTTTATAAGTGCCATGTATGTCTGACTAATTTTCTTTTGATCTCCAACAGTTGGACAGGTTTATCCCCAACAGATCTGCCATGRATTTCGATTACGCCCACTACATGCTGACTGACGGTAGGAAAGCTAAGGAAAACCCTGTTCCAAGCTCGCCGGCAAAGGAGGCCTACCAAAAGCAGTTGAGGGAGGTATTCAACATGAACAGGCCGAGGATTCTTGCTTTCAAGAACAAGCCACCTGCCCCAGTTGAGTTCATGCCTAAGGAGTATGCTTCTGTTCAGTCATCCAAACCCGTTAAGCCTCGCAGGCACATCCCTCAGGTACTTTTCTTCTGGTAATCCATCTCAGATGTGAAAATATGGTTGAATTAGCTGGTTGATTTGGTTTTAAGAGGTAGAAGAAACCATGGACTGATCTAAGAATAAGTAATTTTCTGCTTGTTCTAATCTACGATTATTTTGCTAAATTGCAGACATCAGAGCGTACATTGGATGCCCCCGATCTTCTAGATGATTACTACTTGAATTTGCTGGATTGGGGTAGCAGCAATGTTCTTGCTATTGCTCTTGGAACCACAGTTTACCTTTGGGATGCATCTTCTGGCTCTACTTCAGAACTTGTCACTGTTGATGATGATAAGGGCCCTGTAACCAGTGTGAACTGGGCTCCTGATGGTCGTCACATTGCCGTCGGTCTTGAAAATTATGAAGTCCAGCTATGGGACTCTACCGCCAATCGACAGGTAATTAAACGAACATTCAAGTCTTACAACTTCAGTCCCTAAATTTAATTCAATACACTTAATTTAGTTGTCTTAGTCCATTCTGATTGTTAAATTGTTTGGTTCTGCAGTTGAGGACTTTGAAAGGTGGCCACCGAGGTCGTGTTGGGTCACTAGCATGGAACAACCACATCCTCACTACCGGATCTTATGATGGGAAAATTATTAACAATGATGTGAGGATCAGGGACCATGTTGTTGAAACCTACAGAGGACACCAGCAAGAGGTTTGTGGACTAAAGTGGTCAGCTTCAGGCCAACAGCTAGCTAGTGGAGGCAACGACAACATCCTTCACATTTGGGATAGATCACAAGCATCTTCGAATTCTGCGACTCAGTGGCTGCACAGGCTTGAGGACCACACCGCTGCAGTGAGAGCCCTAGCTTGGTGCCCCTTTCAGAGTAACTTGCTAGCTTCTGGTGGAGGTTCAGCTGACCGTTGTATCAAGTTCTGGAACACCCACACCGGTGCATGCTTGAACTCTGTGGACACTGGGTCTCAGGTTTGTTCTCTAGTGTGGAGCAAGAATGAACGCGAGCTGTTGAGTTCACATGGTTTCACTGGTAACCAGCAGAGTTCTTTAAATCTATGGAAATATCCGTCTATGGTGAAAATGGCTGAGCTTAGTGGGCATACACACAGAGTACTTTACATGKCTCAGGTATAAATTCTTGGTTGTTTCTTCCATATCATCATAACTTTAATTATTGTTTCTGATTTCTTGTCATTTGGTGTGCTGATTGGTTGATGATGTCGCAATGYAGAGCCCCGATGGGTGCACAGTGGCTTCTGCCGCAGCAGATGAGACATTGAGGTTCTGGAATGTGTTTGGTACTCCTGAAGCTGCTAAACCTGCACCAAAAGCAGCTCCCGAGCCATTTGCCCATGTGAATCGCATCCGATGAGACATTTTATACTGCTGTACAGTTGTGATTTTTTTTGAAAAAATTCAATTATTGTATGAACTATGAGCATATAGGACATGTGAATGATGCATCTAATGCTAAACGTTATTGGTAATCTTGAAATAAATATAATATGAAATTTGTTGAGAGCTTACTCAACAATTTATGGAGTGTATTTTCAGTGCGGAATTATATGTAGTTTTGTGATGAAATGAATTATCTGATAAGGCACTGTTGCAACATAAATCGGTTAATTGTTTGTTCTTTCTTTCACCATTTCTTTGTTTTTCCTTCATCATATGCTTCGTTTTTCCTCGAATTGTCAGTTAAATCCTCAACATTCCTACTAGTTGGTGACTCAGAATTTCAAATATTGCAAGTACTTTGAACAATTATTGGCTTTTGCTGAAGGRTAGTTTCAGTATACAAATTGTTCACATTCTTATTCCCTTTGCTGAACACTTGCTATTCATCATGAAACCGATAGCGGTTTGCCTCACCAAAATATCGAGAAGAGTATAGTAGTTGGTGTCACTTGTATAGGGAAACTGATTTTCTCACTCCATTTTTGCGSTTGATGGTGGTAAAAATGGAGTGCGGATTCTATTTTTGAAGTRCGGAAATCAATTTTCTTTGTATAGTTATATTTATAATGCATCTTACTCCGTATATAGGATGTGAGTGAAGGTTAAAGACTTAGAGTGAATTGGATGTTGAGAAGTAAAGGTATCAATAGGTCTACTATGGTCYTAGGACCATATTCTTCATTATGATCTTGGGTAAATGTTCATGTCCAAAAATACAAATGTTTTATTTCAGATATGAACATTTGTGTTTGAAGATGAATATTTACATCCGGAAATGAACATAAACATTTGTATTATTGAAGATGAACATTTACCCGRATCATAGTAGAATTTGCAATTCGGCCCAAGCCCGCTTTTGATTACCGCCACGTGGCTCTTTGTCACAATATATGAGCGCCACGTGACGTTTTGTTTCCTCAATTAGATTATGCCACGTGTTCTTAAGCTACTAGAATTTCACCACATGTTAAGATAGGAAGCAAGTTTGTAATTGTATAGCGTTTTAAAAAATATTTCTAACAAGGTTTGATCGCATTCTACTTAGTTGTATTTACAATAACCAATTTAACCAGTTTTTTTAGTTATGAAACATTATGCAATATTATTTTTTAAGGGAAGATGGAATTTCATAATAATAAACATACGACACTTATATGTGAAATAAAAACAGACATACAAACAATTAAATCAATCATGAAAACGAAACTAACAAAACTACAATCGCCGATGAAATCGAACATCTTGGATACCTCGTCTCTTCAATTGTTGTCCTAAGCAGCTTCTTACAAGGGGCCTAACAATTTCTCGTAGTATATGGTTCGATCCAAAACTGATTCAACATCCGTACATCGTGTTTTAACGCCAACTTGATGCAACGACCCATTAGCAACAAAACCAATCTTCGACACGACATATACAAAGTAAAAGTTAAAACCAAAAACACATGAAAGCCTAAAACAAAGCAAACACCCTTGCCATCAAGAAGTCTCAGCGACGTCTTGACAACAGACTCCGCCATGTTCTCACACCAAGACTACCCTTTAGCCCTGCCAACGAATAATTCTTCCAAGGTCCACGAAGCAACCCGATTGAATCGCACCAGAAGATTAGCATCAAAAGCAACCTATCTGTGACAAAGCAAAGCGGACACGTTAACAGCGAACACCGTCGACAACCTAATCTGACAAGGGGAGATGCGGCTCACTTATTAACCAAAGCACTTAACAACTACTGTGTGAGGCAGACATAAGCCAAAGAATGATGGCAAGAGCCTAACGAAAGGACGCCACCATTCACGGTCAACAAGGGCCGGACGATCGGAGAAGGGCGTCGGATGACCCCTTGCACGATTCGACAACTCGAACCTCGATCCAGCCGTTCCAACGAAGGAGCCGTATTGATAACGCCCCAGCAAGACCACCACCCTACTCTTCGACCAAAAAACAAGGAAAACGAAAATAAACAGAGAAAAGAGAGAGGACAACCGACAAATAAAGGCACCGGTGAGTCCCCGAAGACGCGTGAGCAACGAGGGGAAACAGAGAAGGCGAGAGAGGTGGGTACGATAAATTACGATGGTAAAACCCTCACCCTAGGGGAGGGGGAAACCCTTACTCTAGAGAGAGAACGGGGTAAACAATCTGCTATGTTTTTTCTCTTTGCCTTACATGAAGCAATATTATTTCTTATACGATTTAGATTATTATCGAATATAGATAGTTTTCGATCAGTTTCATACTACTCTGCCGTTTATTTCAATTTTATTTTTTTTTCTTTCACAATAAGTAATCTTATATATTTGACATATTTTAGAAAAATATTATTAAGTCTCGCATGTTCTACAATTATACTCTTTTCAGGCTCACACATATACTAACGAAAAAAATAACACGGTAAAAAAATGATACAGTAAAAGTGGGGCATCGCCCGGCCGTACATTAGTTTCTCACGCTTGAATTTTTGCTTAATCTCAGCTTGACCGATAAACCCACGCAACTGAAGCAATAACTACGCAACCCTAATTCATCAACCCTAATTGTTTTTCTTCGTCCTTTTAATCTTCATTCTCAACAACATTCGAAGAACAAAAAGGAAGAAAATCAAACATGAGGCCAATTTTGATGAAAGGGATGAAAGGCTTTACATTCTTAAAGTACAAAGAGAAGGTGATCTTTTGTTCTCATGCGCTAAAGACCACAATCCCACTGTTTGGTTCGCCGATAATGGCGAACGTCTTGGTACTTATCGCGTCACAATGGTGCTGTTTGGTCTTGCGATATCTCTTGTATGTTCTTCTTTATCTCCTCATTAATTTTCCTTTCCTTTTTTAATTTGGATTTTGTTTTGATTTTTTTTTGCTTAATATATATTTTTATCTAGATCTTTGATTTGTTTATGAGATCTTCAATTTTTATGTGTTATAAAGTTTGAATTTTTGATTCAGAGACATGTTTATTGGGGGTTAATTATGAAGTAATTTGAAGGGTTTTTTTGTTCGATTCTAGTATGAAATTTTGTTTGTAGTTCGTTGATATTTGTATTGTAAAGTTTTTGTCTTTTATTATTTTTACCTACTGTTTGTAGTCGAATTGTTGTTGTATTTGGACTGAAATTAGGGTTTAATTTCTGTATGTTGAATCTCGATTTTTGATTGCATATTTTGGCAGGTTTTGGTTTTTTCTAACACGGTTAAATTAGAAGCTGAATTATTCATTTCCCTAAAAGCTGAATTACTTATAGTTGTTAATAAAGAAGAAATCAAATCTTGGGGTTAGCTTTCTAGTGTATAAACATGGGATTCAGCGTTTTGTTAACCTCAATTTGTTTTGTGTTTGTTTTCATTGATAATTTTTGTTTGTCAAAACCTGATTAAGAAAATCATGCATCGTAATATCGACCAAGGAATTTATGAATATGGGGTAGGAAAAGAAAAGAAATTTGTGGTACCTGTGAAAGCATTTGGCTGAATCTTTGTTATATTTCAGGGGATTCGTCACGTCTTCTCACTGGAAGTGCAGACCAGACAGTCAAGCTGTGGAATGTTAAAACTGGAGAGCAATTGTTTACTTTCCAATTCGACTCTCCAGCTAGGTCTGTGGACTTTTCAGTAGGTGAAAAGCTTGCTGTTATGACTTCTGATCCTTTTATGGAGAAGACATCTGCTATCCATGTCAAGCGCATTGCTGAAGACATTGAAGATCGTAAGTGCAGCATACTCCTCGTATTTCTGGAATTTCTTATTGTCAATTGCATTTTTGCCTGATTATATTTCTTGTGTACTGTATTATTTTGCTGTATTATTTTGCTTATGTTTAACAACTTGGTCTTTGTGATGATGGTACTGTGTGTCCCCGTCCACCTTTGAAAACAATGGCCTCTAGGTTTAACTTATCATCAGTTCTTGGTAATGTTTAAAGGCCTCTTTTATACTTGGAGGCAGCGCTATAGAAAGGTTACAAAGTTCCAATATATATATTGTGGCTTTAAGAGACATAGGTAGCTGTTAGTGGTAAAACAAGATGTCTGGACACTAGTTCTTTCAACAAGTATGTTTGACAGCTAACGTTGATCTCTTAACAGTTTTTCTGGAAATCAACATCCAATAGTTAGGAAAGCAAGTGACGACCTATTTATTGTGCATCTATTTTATTATCTTTCTACCCTTTTCCTTCCTTATTCTCAACTCCAGCGTTGAAAATAGAAAATGATAGAATGAGAATAGTGCTTTAACACTGGAGTCATAGGGCAACCAGAAATATTTACGATGTTCTTCATAGGCTTTGCTTTTGTTTGTCTAGCATAGACATAGTACAAATTCCTACCTGGGTTGGGCATCTTGGGATCATGTTGACCTTGGTTTGAAGTCACAACAGCCATACTGGAGTAACTTAGGCTTTAGCAGTATTATTCATTTTTCGAAAAAAATTCAGCGTAGATTGTAAACTAGTAAACTGGTAGCTTGTGCCTTCACATTTTATGAGGCTCTTTATTTGAAAGAAACCTTGTCATGTCATGCTTTGTTAGTTTGAATATGAGGTGCCTGATAGCCTTGGTTTAGCATAGTTATTTCATTTTTGGGCCAAATGAGGGGGTGTTTGTGTGTAGGATTTGGTTGTTACACAGATCAATTTCWCAATTTCACGTTTCACCTCAATCTTCATGTTTGTTATGTAGATTATAGACTACTTAGCTTCTGTTCTCGCTTTTGATGTCTTTTCTTGAGTTGATCTAATTGTTCATATTGATCTGCAGAGGACAATGAATCTGCTGTTGTCATGAGGGGCCCAAGTGGGCGAATTAATAGAGCTGTCTGGGGACCCCTGAACAAGACTATTATCAGCTGTGGGGAGGATGCCATCATCCGTATGTGGGATCCTGTGGTAAGTAGTAGTGTTAAATTGGTTTTGTCTTGTTGGCTGTCACAGTGGTTGTAACTTGTGTCTTAAGTATTGGAACTCTATGGAAAAGTACTCCAGTCAACTTTGAGAYCCTGTCTTGTGGTATTGYTTGCATGCATTCATGGCTTTTGTGTGTCTGATTRATTGATGCTTGTTCTGTATTGCAGACAGGCCAAGAAATAATGTCAACAAAAGACCATGAAAATGGTCACAATAAGGCAATAACATCTCTTAGCATCTCTGAAGACAAGTCACATTTCCTCACTGGTTCGCTGGATAAATCTGCTAAGGTTAGATATCTCCTGAAATTGAGGGAACAAGTAATTGTACGATGGTTATCTTAGTCTTTGTTTCCTTATCTAACTTTGTTTTGTTCTTGCATTTTAGTCATAGCATTTGAGAGAATCAAGAATACATATTGACCCACTATATTAAGAGCCTATGCTATCGTGAGCGGTACCCTGATCAATTGTCTGTTATATAAATAGATTCCTCCTTTCGGGCACCATGGATATGTTTTTTGAACTAATGGTAATTATTTTTGCCAACTGTAAATCATACTTGTGCATGTTTTAGCTGGTAGATTGTTCTAAAGACATATTCTAACTCTTATTCTCTCCTCAGATACTATCTAGGAGATTGATAGATGTACGTATCATTAGATAGTAAAGTATAAGCAGAGTTTTGGTTAGAGTTTCTCTCTAGAATATGAAGATCGGATTGACGGAAATGTAGTAATGTACCGAATTATCTGTGCATCTTTCATTGCCTAAGCTTTAAAGTAAGAATGTCTCTCAGTCTGTTGATGAGATGAATTTGGCAGACTTGCCTATAATATTTTATACCAGGCCAAAGCCTCTAAACACTCTAAGTGGGCTTATAGGTGAAAAGGAGCTCTGTTAAACGTTGTTTGAGTTTATCCCAAGATCCATTCCAGACTTCCTTACACTTTAATTCCTAGACTCTATCAAAATCTTTATTTTATGGGGATTTTCTTATGAAATTCCTTGTGAGATTATTGTGTTTTCTTACGATATTAAAAATAATCCCATACAAAAAAAGTCTTTTCGTACACCTACCCCAAGTGTTTACGTCAAAGTGTCATTACGTGATTAATCAAACGGTTAATTTTTTCATTATCTTAAATATTTATTTGTTTTCGGTGATGTTGGATGCTTTATGAATTATTGTTTTGGTGTGGAGTGCATATTATTCAATTTTATAATTTCTTTATTTTTCTTAAACTCAGTTATAATAATTACCGTAATGGACAGTGTGGCTAACAAATTTAAACATTAGGTTGATATTTGGTGGAAGAGATATCAAACCGTCAAGGAGTCGACTATTGATTGGACGGAATTTTTTTATAGGGATATCTTTCGTAGAAAACGAATCGCAAAATTCATATAGGGGCTATGTTTATAGAAAATCCACTTTATTTACTTTTTTTTCAAAAATGAATTATAAATAATAGATGATTGTTTTATTCCAATGAGTATGATAAGTGCTATTTCAATCATTAAAGATAATAATAAATATGAGATTATTGTGGAGTATTAGGTACTGGTAGTGCGGTTTTTACGATTTAGTCAAATGGAATCTTATACTTAAAAATTAAAAAATTGCGTTCACGGCTATTTTATTTTTACGGGGCTACGAAGTTATTATAGATTTGTGCTTTACAATATCTAATGAATTACTAAATAAACACCAATAGTATTAGTACACTTATCCATGGTGAGTCCTTGGCTCTTGGTTTCTTTTGGATTAAACTCACCTTGGAGATACATTGGGTTGTACACTAGATTATCCTAAGAGGTTGAGATTTACATAGCCTACATTGGGTTGTATCTAGATATCCTCAAGAGTGAGATTAATAGGCTGCGCAGGCTTTTTTCTTTAGATACAGACTCCCTTCAAGACACCCTTATTGATGCCTCTTAAGTGCTCAGCAGCCTTTTCCTTTTTCCTTTTTTTCCCCTTGTAGAGACATTTGGAACCTTTATTATGTACGTATGCTTTACATCTATGGAGTTGTACATTTCTTTACAACTGTGGATTTCCTTAGGTTGTACTTGGAGGTTGTCACGGAAGCATCCTTGGTGACTAACTACATCATCGACGAGGAAAATTTGAGAGCAAAGAGTTCTTTGAAAGGTAATTATAATGCTTTCCAATCTGATTGTTTGCTCTTCTTGATCATGAAATGTTTCTGTCTAACCTGGTTGGGAAGATCTTTAACAGAGACTAGCAGATTTTTAGTTCACTGAACTGAGTTATTGGCGCTCTTCTTCTTTTTACAATAGTCATAAGGAAATAGGCAAAATAAATCAGTGTCCTTTGTGACCTTGCCTGTTTGAAACATGCTTTTGCAGCGGCTATGCCCATCTTTAATCCATACAGGCAGTTATCTATACCGTTTGGAATACCTCATCAGTATAGCACTTTTTCTCATTGCATGAAGCGCAATTTGAATTGCTCGACGAAATAAAAGACCAGTATGACGCACTATTAGAGATACTATCAAGATCAGTCTTCCATCAGTTTTGTAGTATTCAGATCCTATCTGATTCATACCGTAATCAAGAAACAAGACTACTTTATCCTTTTTGAGTTATGACTTCAATTCTTTGTCAGATTTCTGGTACTTTGGAGAATTCCTAATTAGTTATCCCTATATTGAAAATATGTCTTTTTTATTGTTGTAGATTTGCAAGAAGAACATTGGCGGCCGTCTAAAGGTGCATTTGGGCTATCTACACTGCATTTGCTATATCAATCCTCGATGTGGTCAAAAAGGTGTCGAATGCGTTACATTTGTCGTTGGTTCTTAACTCCCAATGATAGTTTGATTCATTAATTTATGGGTGGTTAGCCGTCCAGGCTGAAGATAGGGTTGAGTAGATAATCCAAAATACTTTTCATTTCGTCTATTATGTAGCATTAATTGTTTTAGTTTTTTGGGCTGGTTACAGTAAGTTTTCTAGATTTGAATGCCTGTGTTAACTCACTCATCATGAACCTCTTTTTCATGTGTTACATGACTAGTCTTTGCCTTTGTGGGATGGTAAACAGATGGTTTATGTTAGGTTACACCACTTTGACCCTGATTACTTCAATATTAAGATTTAATTTATATTGTTAGCTTTTTGCCGAAGTGAGTTATTTGTTCTTCTTTCTCCTATTACRCTAGCAGAAAAGCCTTGTGTACCAAATGTTAATTGTAAAATTCAGCGTCTCACAGCATTGCAGGTCTTTCAGACCTATTTTTGAATATTTTTGTTTTCCCTTGACGCGTCTTACTACCCACATAGGCACATTGAACAGGTTTTTTGAAATTGTTTTTCTGCATGCGCCTTATATGTATTGTATGTTTTCAGCTAGTGTAAAATATACGGAGTACTCGGTAGTTGTCTGCAAATATTTGAACCAATGAATCGTAAACCATTTGTTCCACAAGTAATATTYGTGGAATGCTTTGTTTTACTCCTACCGCCCTTTGGATTGGGAGCTGGACGACTACAAATTGCTATCCAACCACTGCCTTGTGGTCATTATGGATTCGAGACCTCAATTAAAATCACATTGAAAGCAGATTTGATGGTGATTCTACCAAAAGAACTTCACTCCAATATAGTTGGTAATCCAAAGTCTCGCTGCGTTTGACAACATGAGTTGCTGTTAACTAACTTGTCCACCATACTATACGCCATTTGTCAGTTTTCTACTTCCTCCACCGTTTTTTGCTTACAAGTGCAAGAATACAACCGTATCTCGCCTGCTTAAACGGAAAGCCCAGAAAAATTCATACCGATTTCAAAAATATTTGTATGATAATTACTCCCTCCGCTTTATTTATAACAATTGAATATTTTACCTCTAATAAATAATGTCAATTRTTTTAARTAAAGTGTAACGAYTGGAGTAGATAAAATTGAAATAGTTAATGATTAACTAAGTTGTAAAAACTCACCGCCTACCATCATCAGTGAGAATATAGATGCCTAATTTTTCCTAATTTTTTTTCATTTGTCTCATGTTTTAAGAGAYKGTAAATTAAGTTAAATTCCCAAAATATATACTTCCTTTGTTTTCTTTTAGATGCYTCAATCAACAAAACACRTTTACCGAAACATAACTTTGACYGTTAATAACTATAATTATGATTAATGAAAATTATAAAAAAACTAGATATTWGTAATATATTATTTAACGAGAYGAATCTAAYGAGATCCCGTTTGACAATATTTTTCATTACCTGTAAAGCGCAAAACTTGGTCAAAGTGCTTCCTGTGAATAGTGTAATTGTCAAAGTCGTGCAACTAAAAGATAGTTTTTTATATATATGATCTTCATTTCATTTATTAATATAATGATATATAGGGCACTTTTGATAAAGAGTTATATTAACAAAGGATCATAATTGCTGGCACAATATATTGTGCTCCATGTATCTATACTTTGTCAATAATTCATTTCGCTAACCATTATTACTATAATATTTTAACAACCGATGGTTTGTGTCTGTCAACTATTAACTATAGTTAAATTAGAAATATTGAACAAAATTATAATCTAAATATATTTTGATTACTGAATCTTTTATACCAGCAACCATAATGTTCCACTTTAATGGTAAAATAAGCATAATCTGCTTGTACCCATAAATAGTGTCAGAGATTGAATAGAGAGAAAATTGCGTCTGTACGGACAAGCGATTTTGGGCGATTCTGGGTTTCTCTTCAATCGGTGAATAAGCCATGGTTGCAAGAAGAAGGTTCAATCACCTTCTTCCTGCTTTTCCCAGCCCTCTCTTCTCACTCGCTGCCCTCAACGGCACCAAAGTGAGTACCAGCCATACTATTGGAGGCTTCAATCGGATATAGGCGTTGGTTCACCCTAAATGTGGTAGTGTGGATTGTAGTAGCGGATTCTTTGAGGTTGCTTCTTCTTCGAAGGATTTTGCGAGGAGGGACTTATTCAGCTATGATGCGAATTCGACCCTATGCTCTATTGTCGACGCAGATGCTCGGGTTCCAGTTTTTCGAACCCAGGTGATGCGGCTGTGTTGTTGACTGTTGGGGTTAAACCTAAGTCAAATGTGGGTATGGTGGTGCTTCTGGTTTGGTCAATCCCTGCGAAACCATCAATCTTGGCATACTCCAATCAAGGTAACCTTAGTTCAAAGTATTTCAATTCGTGGCTCCTGTTCAAACCCGTGAGATTTGTTGCAATGCTTGATAAGGATTAGTTGACTTTGGGTGCTGCTTATTGGGTAATGCTATAGTGTTGTTTGTTATTGGGG
>SNQN01002999.1:20978-32958 GCA_008642245.1 Bassia scoparia
AAAGGCCTAGTATCACTGCAATTGCGAAATATATAGCCTTAAATTGGAATTTTGTGTCGAAACCTATGATTTACAAGCATGATGAAGGGTATTTCGTGGTGCGTTTTGGRTCTGATGTTGATAAACAGGCTGTGATTCAATGTGGACCATTCTTGTTTAATAATAGACCTCTTGTGATTAAGCCTTGGACTGCTAAGTTCAATGTTGGTTTGTTGGAGACTCGGGTTAAGGCCCATAATACTCTAAAAATTCAAAAGAAATTAGGTGCTAGATTTTCTTGGATTACTAATGTTGCTATGAGTCCTAAAAGGAGGATTTGGATTGGGTGGGACCTTGGTGTGGTGGATGTGCAGGTCTTGGTCACTCATGAGCAGTTGATACATCGTCAGGTGACTCATAGGAGCTCTGATATTGCTTTTCAATGGTCTGTGATTTATGGTTTGCATACTGTGGTTACTAGGTTGCCTTTATGGCAAGCCTTAGAGTCTTTGCAGGTTCAAGGTTCTCCTTGGCTTGTTTCTGGGGATTTTAAGTCTCTTCTTGGGCCTGAGCATCGGTTCCATGGTGCTCCTATTACACTGTATGAGACTAGAGATTTTCAGGCTTGTCTTAATAAGCTTCTGTTGGCTGAGATTAARTGTTCAGGTGAATTTTACACTTGGAGCAATAAATCTCTAGGGCAGTATAGAGTTTCTACCAAGATTGATTGGGTGTTTGGCAATGATCTTTGGATGCACAAATATGGAYAYTKGGAGCCWMATTTTTTGGTTTCTTCTTTATCGGATCACAGTCCTATGTTGCTTGATTTTCAGTGTAATGTTCCGGGTGGTAGTAGGCCTTTCAAGTTCTTCAATGCTTTATCTTCTCTTGAGGACTTCATCCCACTCACAAGTGAGGCTTGGGCTAATGTGATTAGGGGTAATGCAATGTTTCAGGTTTGGCATAAACTGAAAGCTGTCAAGGTTAAAATGAAAGAGCTTCATAGAAATCACTTTGCAAAGACTGATGAGAATATTGAGCAAGCTAGAGCCAATTTAGATGAGGTGCAGCATGCTATGAGGATGGATTGTGATAATGTTGAGCTGCAACAGAAAGAGAAGGAGTGCACTCTTCAGKTKAAATTTTGGCTGAGGGCTTCTGAGAGTATTCTTCGACAGAAAGCTAGGGCTACCTGGCTTCAGTTAGGGGATGCTAATACTCACTTCTTCTTTGCTGCTATGAAAGACAGGTATCATCGTAATAAAATTGTTTCTCTAACTTGTGATGATGGTACTGTTGTGTCTAGTCCCAAATTGATCCAGGATGAAATCTTAAAGTTTTATAAGGGTCTCCTTGGGACTGCTTGTGATTCTTTGTTGCCTGTTGATGCTGGTGTCTTGGGGATGGGTCCTGTTTTATCCTCTTTTGATCAGGGCAATTTAGTTCGACCTGTGACTGTTGAGGAGATTGAGCAGGCATTACATGGTATTGAGGATTCTAAAACTCCAKGGGTGGATGGCTTTAATTCCTATTTTTTCAAAAAGGCTTGGCCTGTGGTCAAGGATGATGTTTGTGCTGCTGCTCGGGGTTTCTTTAGCTCTGGTCATCTTTTGCCTCAGTGGAATTGTACAAGCATTACCCTTGTGCCTAAGGTTCCGCATCCTTCTTCTGTTAAGGAATTTCGTCCTATTGCTTGCTGTACTGTTGTTTATAAGTTGATTTCTAAGGTGCTTACTTCTAGACTTGCTTCTGTGGTTGATAGTGTTGTTTGTGAAGCACAAGCTGGGTTTATTCCTGGTAAGCATATTGGGGATAATATCTTNAAATTTTGGCTGAGGGCTTCTGAGAGTATTCTTCGACAGAAAGCTAGGGCTACCTGGCTTCAGTTAGGGGATGCTAATACTCACTTCTTCTTTGCTGCTATGAAAGACAGGTATCATCGTAATAAAATTGTTTCTCTAACTTGTGATGATGGTACTGTTGTGTCTAGTCCCAAATTGATCCAGGATGAAATCTTAAAGTTTTATAAGGGTCTCCTTGGGACTGCTTGTGATTCTTTGTTGCCTGTTGATGCTGGTGTCTTGGGGATGGGTCCTGTTTTATCCTCTTTTGATCAGGGCAATTTAGTTCGACCTGTGACTGTTGAGGAGATTGAGCAGGCATTACATGGTATTGAGGATTCTAAAACTCCAKGGGTGGATGGCTTTAATTCCTATTTTTTCAAAAAGGCTTGGCCTGTGGTCAAGGATGATGTTTGTGCTGCTGCTCGGGGTTTCTTTAGCTCTGGTCATCTTTTGCCTCAGTGGAATTGTACAAGCATTACCCTTGTGCCTAAGGTTCCGCATCCTTCTTCTGTTAAGGAATTTCGTCCTATTGCTTGCTGTACTGTTGTTTATAAGTTGATTTCTAAGGTGCTTACTTCTAGACTTGCTTCTGTGGTTGATAGTGTTGTTTGTGAAGCACAAGCTGGGTTTATTCCTGGTAAGCATATTGGGGATAATATCTTGCTTGCTACTRAGTTGATTAAGGCTTATACTCATAAGTATCTCACTCCGAGGTGTATGTGTAAAGTGGATCTCAAGAAGGCTTATGATTCTTTGAGTTGGGACTTTTTGAGGCAGATGCTAGTTGGGTTGGGSTTTCCTACTCAATTTTGTGCTTGGATTATGGCTTGTGTTACTTCAGTCAGCTTTACCATTTTGATCAATGGTTCTCCTTCCCCTCCTTTCAAGTCTAAGAAAGGCCTTAGGCAAGGTGACCCTATGTCTCCTTTTCTTTTTGCTTTGGGTATGGAGTATCTTTCTAGATGTCTAAAGCATATGACCCTCGAGGTTGATTTTAACTTCCATCCTCGATGTGAGAAGCTTGGTATCACTCATTTGATGTTCGCAGATGATTTGCTTATGTTTGCTCAAGCTGATTTGGTCTCTTTGCAGTTGTTGGTTAAGGCTTTCACCAGATTTTCTCATACCTCTGGTTTGGAAGCCAATTTGTAGAAATCAGAAGTTTATTTTGGTGGAGTTTCACATGTGGATCAGTTGAGCTTGCGTATTGTACTTAGAGTTCCTATTGGCTCTTTACCCTTTAGATACTTGGGGGTTCTGTTGTCTTCCAAGAAATTGGGATACAATGATTGTAAGCCTCTTGTGGAGAAGGTTATTGCTAGAATCAAAAGTTAGACTACCAAGTTTCTCTCGTATGCTGGTCGGCTTCAGCTGATCAAAGGGGTTCTATTTGGGGTTTAAACTTATTGGTGTCAAATCTTTCTAATCCCAAAGAAGATCCTCAAGGAAATTGAAGGATATTGTAGGCTTTTTCTGTGGACAGGTAGGCTGAATGCCTCAAAGAAAGCTTTGGTTTCTTGGGCTCATCTTTGCTTGCCCAAAGTTTCTRGGGGTTGGAACCTTATTTTGGTGTCTTTGTGGAACAAGGTGGCTTTGACTAAGCTGCTTTGGGATCTTGCAAATAAAGTCGACAAGTTGTGGGTTCGTTGGGTACATGCATACTATATCAAGGGTAAGGATTTTTGGACTTGCAATATTTCTTCTAACTGTTCTTGGTTTTTGGCTAAGATTATGCAAGCTCGGGCTTTTGTACTTGAGCATGGTGGATGGGATGGGTTTGTGGTTAATGGTAAGCTCTCTATTCGACGGTTTTACAGTCATGTTCGGGAGAGAAAGCCTAAGGTACCTTGGTGTAGGTTGGTTTGTCACAACAAGTCTTCACCTCGGAGTCTTTTTATCCTTTGGCTTGCTTTGTTGGATAGACTTGCTGTGAATACTAGAGTTAGTTGTTGGAGTCCTCAGGTGCCTATGCATTGTCAGCTTTGTCAGGGTGGGCCAGAGGATGTTGCCCATGTTTTCTTTGCTTGTCCCACTTCTCAGCAGGTGTGAGGTGCTGTTTTGGCTAGTCTCGGGATCCATAGGCCTGTTATGGATTGGAGCATTGAGGTTCAGTTGGCTGTTGYTGCTAGTCGGAGGACGACTGCTAGGAGTCAGTTGTATGTTTGTTGGTTTACTGAGACGGTGTATGTTTTATGGTGTCATAGAAATGTTGTTATTTTTCAGGGTCTTTCTCAGTCTGTTAGTCATTTGGTGTCCTTGATTCAGTTTCGTGTTGCTTGTAGAGGTTGAATMTCTGTGATTCTCTTGTTTTGGGGTTTGATTGTGGGGTGTTGGTTAGAGTTGGCAAACCCTTCCTAGAAGGTGGGACCGTTCTCTCCCTCCACCCTTGTACTTATTTTCTTGGTAGTGGATAAAATTTTCAATTACCAAGAAAAAAATAGTGTCACCAGCTTCATCACTGTCCGGAGACAGAAAGGTTGCATCATGATGTTTTTCGACCGCAACCGGATCAATAAGACCTCCTACAAAACATAATATGTTATGCTTATATATATATATATATATATATATATATATATATATATATATATATATATATATATATATATATATATATATATATATTGTGAATTTTTTCAATTAAAATTATTACATGTTTTAATTCAACAATGCCCGAAGCATGTAGAATTATCGCGATGAGAGGTTGCTATTGTAGAGCAACTTCCATTTCCCCTTCTCCGTCTTTTATCTGAGATCACCCATGGTTAAAACCAAACAGTTTAGTTCGTTTCAGTTCATTTTATTTCAGTTCAAACGTACAAATTCTCAGTTCGGTTCAGTTAAAAAAATAATTCAGTTCGGTTCAGTTCAGTTCAGTTGATGCAAAAAACAGTCCAGTTTGGTTCATTCACAATTTATTTCAGTTTTAACCAATCAATTCAGCAAGTTAAACAGTTCRAACCACAACCTTTTTACACATATCAACCATTTTTCCAGTTTTGAATCAGTTAATTTCAGTTAGAAACCTATTTCACATCAGTTCGGAGTAAAATTGCCTCAATTTATATGTGTTCACAAATTTGTTAATTTTTGTACCGAGATTACGAACRAAGGGTGTTTGGTTCATTTGCACGTCGACTAACAAATTTTTACCGATTGATGTCTTGGATCGGACACTGTGTCAGTTAAACCATGAAATAAACTGTTCCATTAGTTGTATACGATATTAGTTGAACTTGTTGTTTGGATATGTCACTTATGTGTTTGAATTTAAATAACTTGTTATTATTGCCTTATTAACTAATTAGCTCTAATTATATTATTTTATAAAATTTGGATTCAGTTAATAAGTTTCGGTAAAAGTAGTTAATTTCAGTTCGTTCAGTTCAGTTTTATTGATCAACTTTTCAGTTTTTAGCAGTTCAGTTCAGTTCGGTTTGTTTTTATTTCAGTTACAGTTCAATTTCAGTTTATTAACAGTTTTGTTAACATTTTTTCAGTTGATATCAGTTATCAATGGGTTACAATTCAGTTTGATTCAGTTAAATTTTCAGTTATTTCACTTCAACCAACATTGATTAACCAAATGACAGCTTTACACCCATCTATTCGATGTAAATTCTATTT
This sequence comes from Bassia scoparia, assembly GCA_008642245.1. Taxonomy (NCBI): domain Eukaryota; kingdom Viridiplantae; phylum Streptophyta; class Magnoliopsida; order Caryophyllales; family Amaranthaceae; genus Bassia; species Bassia scoparia. Next base: position 26,429 of record SNQN01002999.1, read on the forward strand.
AAAAAAACAACAAAATAATCAATTATTATTAATTGAATTTTTAAATACTACAAGATTAAATTAATGAGACAAAATGTATTCAAACTAAAAATTAAAAATATTTTAAAATATGCATACCCCTGTTATATTTTTGACACAAGTGTTTTTAAAGCACTAACCTGCATCATTACTTTTATCCGGTGCGCCGTCTCTAGGGATAAATTCTAAAACGATAACGACTACTTCACCTTTATATCATTTGAGAACAAGATTACAATTATCGATAACGTACTAGATTGAGAGAGGCTCAACCATTGGTGGATCTACGTTGTACCACAGTGATACACGTGCTACACATAAAAATTATAAAACAATTGTGAATTGTACAGCTAAAATAATATAAAAATATTTTAATCCAAATTTAATTTATATCATATCTTATATGAAGTAAAATTAAATGAAACATATTCAAATGTTAGTTGATACTTATTATTTTAATTTCATGTTATCTACTCATACAACATTAAATATAATTTGATTTTTTTAAATTAATACTACACTTRTATAATAATTTTTAAGTTTTTCTGTTAATAACAAACTTGATATTATATTTAATATCTAATTTTGGTGAATCCTACAAAAGTTTGCGAGACGTTAAACGTTAAACCATTTGTGCATATTGAAATTTGATATTATATATTTATACAACTTAACAAAAATAATTTTTAGGTTTTTATTAAATTTCACTACAAATTTTATCTTAGCTCGTGCTATACTACGCATTGAATCTTARGTCTGCCTTAAAARTTGAATCAGCGCAAATTCTTGGTTGAACTCTCGATCCATCAAACTATATATGCCCCAAAGGACCACCCACGAGTCATTATTTCATTAGCAAAGCCCATTTTTTCTCAATAAAGACCATTTTCTTCATTTTTTCACCATSAAACTGTAATATRTTTCTTCTCTTTCTTCCAACATGCAAAATTCAAAAAAAWTTTCTTTTCCCCAAAAAATCCCTAAGTCCTCACTTTCTCTCTTAATCTTTTGTTAAAACTTCAATTTTTGGCATTTTTRTATAACTAGTGCAMKTAATTACTCAAAATCCGATCGAAAAATCGAAGAAACTTGAGGTATTTTCTACAATTTCCATTTTCATTGTTTTTTTAGAGAATTCTAGTTTAGATACRTTGATTTCTCTAACATATTTTGTTCTATTTTGTTGAGATTGTAAAGAAAAAGACTTTAATTCTATTTTGTTTGGAGTTATACATTTTTGTTTTATATTTCATACATACACATACACTAAGAAATTTGGAGAAATTTTTTTAGTATTGARTATAAAATGTCGAAGATTGATAATCGTAAACTGAACATTTACTACTAACTATTGATGTTATAAAAAACAACTCAAGGGTCAATATTTCCCTGATTTTGTGGCTTTATCTAGTGATGTTGTGGCATATGAAAGGTGTTTGGCTGAAGAATCCAAAAGTAAACACAGATATTATGCTAACTATGCTAACAACGCAGAGGAGACTACCGATCAGGATGATGATCATCTTTATGCGGCCATGGCTAAATTTGTTCAGGGTCCGCCATTTAAATGTCTTCAATTAATTAACATAAAATCTTCTCAAAAGAAGAACTTTAAAACTGATGATCAGAAAAGAGAATACACATTTGATATCAAAAAGTGTGAAGAAGTCTTTGATTGGCTTTTAAAGTTTAAGAAGATTAAATTTGTTGGCAGACATAAAGATAGAGACCCCAAAATGAAATAAAAGTAACAATATATTTTAAATGACATGATGCCTTCACACATATAACTAATTATTGTGCAATTTTCAGAAATATAATTAAGGAAGAAATTGATAAAGGAAGCATTAATTTCCCTGCAAAGAGTGCTAATGCTTGTGATGTTGATTCTAATTTTTTGTCAAAATTTGAGCAATATGAGATGGATTGCAATATGGTTGGTATTGATACTAATGTTATCTCTCGTATTACAATGCAAGAGCTATCTAATGTTGCTATTGTTGTAAAATTGTACGATCGTATTGTGAAGGAAGGAGTGCTAGTTGCTCCAAAATGCTAGGAACAAGACTATGACAACCTTAATGTATGCAAATGGCATTTCAGTGCTGCACATTGAACCAATCAGTGCAAGGCTTTCAAAGGTTTCATCAACAAAAAGATGAGGACAAATTGCAAGGCTTTCAAAGGCTTCATCGACAACAAGAAGAAGGGACTTTGTGAAAGAACTTTTCTGTCGGAGCCTCATTCAGCCATGGAAGTTSTTTAGAGAAAGACAATTTAGGGATCACCCAACGAACTACAGATTGTCAATATTCAGTACCATGCTATAGTTAGAGATTTGTTGGAGGATCCTAATGAAGAAGAACTGGCCAGCCATTGGACATAAAGCTTTGCAAAGGATGTTTTGATGACTTAGCAATCATATGATGTGGAGTTAGTAGACTATGGCCTGGAAAGTTTGGATTTAGAGGTTTCTAAATCAGATCTTGACCTTCTTGCAAATTGTTTAGAAGGGGTCCATGAGTTTGGAGCTTGCAATGCATTCACTTTCCCCTAGTATTTAGAGCCAATGAGCCTAAGYAGAGGGATACTTCATGGGCCGATGAGGTAGACCAAGCTGAAGTCRCAGGTAAGACCTCTACTATTTCAATAGAGTTGAACAAGTTGGATAAAAGGTCTAGCTTAGCATCGTTTATAGATACAATAGCTAAGGAGCAAGAACAGTTAGTTGTAAAAAACTTGATAAGAGATTTCAGTGTTGACAATTCACATAGTAAGCCCTTGTATGTTACATTCAATGTAAATGGTACTAAGCTAGGAAAAGTGTTGATTGATAATAGCGCTACAATAAATCTTATGCCTTTGTCAGTTTTCAAAAAAATGGGTAAGGGTAAGAAGGATTTATCTAGTGTCGGGATCAGCATAACTGCATTCACTGAGAAGTCAGAGAGTATTGAGGGTTTGGCATGCATGCATGCATGTTCAGGTAGGTACTTTTAAGACTTTGTTAGCTTTCTTTATAATAAAAGGGGAGGGTAATTGCAATGAAATTTTTGGAAAAGAATGGTTGCAGCAGACTTATGTCATTCCTTCTACATTACATTAGAAAGTAATACTGTGGAATGATAATGAATATGAGGTAGTTTATGCTGATGTAGACGCTTTTGATTGATACTAACCAATAATTTACCAGGGTACTTATGAAGACCTTGCCTAATRACGAAAAGATCACTCTCAAAYTTGAAAGTCAACCGACACCTCTAAGGGTGAAAGTTATTTCGAGTGCAATCAGACGCATTGAAGAGGTTGCTGAGAATGATGAAGTACAAAACACATTCAAAGTTTCCCATGCAGTGAGAAGTCCAACTTCAAGCTAAGGGGCCATCCTATCCCATTAAAATACAGTACTCACCCTAATTCCAGTACCATCTCATAGTTAGAGATTGTTCGATATGGATCACTAATGAAAAGGGAACACTGCCACCATTACCATAAACTTTGCACAAGAGATTGTTTATGACTTAGCAAATCATATATCGCTGGAGACTTAGTAGAACATGCTGGCAAGTTTGAATCTTAGAGGCTTTCTACATCAGATCTTGACCTTCTTGCAAATGTTTAGAAGTCCATTGAGTTGTGACTTGCAAATGCATTCACTTTCCCCTACCCTATATTAGAGCCATGAGCCTAAGCCAGAGATACTCATGGGATGAGGTAGACCAAGCTGAAGTCGCCAGTAAGACCATCTACTATTTCAATAGAGTTGAACAAGTTGGATAAAAGTCTAGCTTAGCATCGTTTATTAATACAATAGCTAAGAGCCAAAACAGTTAGTTGTAAAAACTCTTGATTAAGAGATTTCATTTGACCATCACATCAGTAAAGCCGCTATATATTTCACATTAAAATGGTACTAAGCTAGGAAAAGTGATTTGATTTAATAGCGCTACAATAAATCGTATGCTTTGTCAGTTTTCAAAAAAATGGTAAGGTAAGAAGGATTTATCTAGAGTTCCGGATCAGCATAACTCATTTCACTAAAGTCAACGAGATATGAAGGGTTTTGGCAGCATGCATGCATGCATTAGTAGTACTTTTAAGACTTTGTTAGCTTTCTTTATAAAAAGGGGAGGTAATTGCAATGAAATTTTTGGAAAAGAATGTTGCAGCAACTTATGTCATTCCTTCTACATTAACATTAAAAGTAATACTGTGGAATGATAATGAATATGAGAGTGTTATGCTGATGTAAACGCTTTGATATACTAACAATAATTTACCAGCATACTTATGAAGACCTTGCCTAATGACAAAAGATCACTCTCAAATTTGAAAGTCAACCGACACTCTAAGGGTGAAAGTTATTTCGAGTGCAATCAGACGCATTGAAGAGTTGCTGAAATGATAAGTACAAAAAACATTCAAATTTCCCATGCAGTGAGAAGTCAACTTCAAGCTAAGGGCGCTCCTATCCATTTGATTCCAGGGCACTCTTAGGGAAATCTTCTTGTTGTATTTAGCACTATGTGGGAAGGAGAGCTAATTTGCTAGTGTATACAAGTCTAGATATAAATTTATCCGGATTACTTTGACGTGTAATATAATAAATTATCGTAATTTCGAATTACAAATTATTTATTTTAGACTCTTCATAGCCTAGGCAGGGATCTGTCAATTTAATTAAAGGATAAATATCTAAGATCCATGGTTGGTTATATTTATCCTTTTACGCTTGATTTGAATAAAATTAGGGAAGTTAAGGGAAATCCGTAACATCATCAATAATCCATCCAAGAAATACTCCTAACTACGAATTATATTCAATTGTACTAACAATAATAATATAAGAGTAGTTCCAGAAAGTAATAAATTCATAATCATTAATACATTAGGATAATAAATTATACAGTCACAAAGAAGCAAGTGTTTTATATACTGTACAAGATTTCAAGTTTCCACATGTGATAAAGAATCTTACTCGATCATTTGTACTAATCGAGATGAGACAATTTGTGCAGTGATCATCACAGAGCTCATGACTGCTTACTAACCAACTTGCAACTGTATAATTTTCCGGTTGGCATCCTGCTGCTTTTCTTACAACATCCAAGCTTGAAATACACTTCATTACCACTTCGGAATGTGAGGTTGCATCACAGAGGATGGAGGATAGGTCTTTGTTTCTTCCTTGTGGCTGTTGGAAACTTGATCATTTGTCCATTTTTTGACTCCAGGAGACTCGTCTGAAGCTTTGTGGGATGGATACAACCGCTTCTCCTTCATCCCCGTTATTTTATAATTTTATAAATATATTTTTATAAATATTACTGCGATGTTTCATAAAAACAATCAATAATTTATGATAATATTTTTATTATAAATGAATTATGATTTATCTTATTTATTTATTTTTTTAATTATAGTTTTCCGTTTAAATTATATCTTATGATAAAAAGAAAATCTATCTTTTCACTTTATCCAAAACAAATAAAATAAAATAAATAATATTTAAAATTAAACCTAAAGACTAACTTAATCAGAAAAAAGTTTAAACCTTTCCTCATTCCCTCACGCCACTTACATGTTCAACAAAAAAAAAAAAAGACACATTAGAGAGAAGAGCGTAGCTGACTGTTGCTTCTTCTACCGCTGCCATCACCGCCTTGCTGCTGGTCGTCGGCACCACCTCCACCTCCGTAAGTCCTTCTCTTCCTTCTTTTCCTCTTGCAATTTCATGTTTTAGTTTGATTTAATCTTTAAGTTTTATAATACAAATTGTTTTATTACTAATAATTTGGTATAATCTGCTACACAAATACAAAGTTTATGAGTTTGGAGATATATTTTTAATTTGGTAATTTTCAATTTATTGAATTGCAAAATTAGGGTATTAACTGGTTTTTCACGTTTTGATTAACTTGTCCATGTTTACTATTCATTTTATTTATTTTTCTTCTTTCAATAATTTACAACATTTGTTAGAGTAATCTCATACTGATATACACCTTGCGTAAATTTTTGGAATTGTCTAAGCAGGTTTACTATTTTTAAAAAAATCATTTATAAATGACAGTTTTGGGTTTCTGGGTCTGGAATTTTGATTTTTCCTGATTTTTATCGTTCATGAATAATTTACTAAAATTTTATGAATTTTCTATACAGTAAGAGACTTTGTGTAAAATTTTCAGAATTTGAAAGCTGATTACTATTTTTAATAAATTCGTTTCGAATTGACTGTTTATTTTCGGTTGTTGACTCTGTATTCGCATTTTTTTAATATATATAATATAATTTACGAAATTTGTGTGAATGTTCTATATACAGTAATACACCTTGTGTGAAATGTTCATAAATTTTCATGGAGTTTTAATATTTTAAAATTAGTTACATCAATTATCAATTTTCGCAATTAAGATTGTTGTTATATAAAATTTGGCACGAAACTATATGTTATATATATTTTACATAATTATTATAACTATTCAAATGATTCGTTTAACCAATAACAAATA
>SNQN01002999.1:32983-50572 GCA_008642245.1 Bassia scoparia
TGAAAAATATTGCCATTAAGGTTTTAAAAACACAAATGAATGGTTTATTATACGAGCATAGAAGTTAATCTTTAAAACATGTTCGAGGTTGATTTCTAAAGGTTTTTGTGGGGTTTCAAGGGAATATATATTGTTGCAATTTTGTGTTAGGAATCAATAGTAATTGATTTCTATTTGGTTGTAGGAGGAAATTCTCCTTGAGTTATTATTGAAGTAGAAGTAATTTGCGGGATTGTTTCCTTTTCAACGTACGTACTACTTGCGGAACCCTTGATCTTAATGTTTGTTTGAGGATGTTTGAGAACTTAKAAGTATGAGTAGGAAACGTCCATGGAATTGTTTGGTAGTCACGAATGAATCATATGTTTGCGTCATGGTCTAAATTTGTGGAAATTGAGGAATATTATATAAATTGATTTGTTCATGAGGTTTGTTATGAAAGTTGTTAATTAGTCATTTGTCTTTAATTAATTGATTTAGTCTATTGAGGAATTAAGTGGAGTCAAGTATAACTTGTTCCATGAGGTAATTTATAATACAAGGATGAATTAAGTGGGGTCAAGTATAACTTGCTCCATGAGGTGATTTTACTACTCGTTCATGACATGACGTAAGAATTGAGTAAAGGGAAGTATTCAAGTCTTAATGACGAGGTTAGTTGGCTTGTCCAACAGGTTCATTAATTAAAGGAATGGTTTGTGTTAAAAATAATTGGTATGTGTTTTGTGGTCTTGTTTGGAAGTTGATAAATAATTAACAGTTAAATAATAAAATATGAATGAGCAGTAAAACTCTGGATTTGTGCACGTCTRGAGTATTGACAATCAGGGGTTGGGGTTGCGAWTTTATTCGCTTCCTTCCRAGGGCCGTTTGATCARYGCGTCTCTCTTCACTTATTTTATAACGGATTTTATCCAAATTGGGGGTAGTTTGAGATCTCATCTAACTATGTGACGGAGTCGCGCCCGTTTGCCATCTGGTTTATTGAACTTTTTGATTCCTTTCGACGGGGAGGCATGGGGGATTGAACTGTGGCACCTTGTGTGTYTGGTTTGAATTGTGRCACCTAATGTGTCTGGTTGAATTGTGGCACCTTGTGTGTCTGGGATTGGACAACCTTGTCTGTTGCTCAAATCATAACAAAAGTAATAACTATATTGAGTCATGTATTGGAGTCAAGTAAACTATTCTTGCAGGTACTAATCTGTTTAACAGGAGCGATTGATGATGTTGGGATAAAGATGTTTTGGAGCAGTTGTATATGATATGTGATTGGGATTGAGTTATTATGGATCTTTGGGTTGTGATGTTACAAACGTAACGTGGGATGTTGAGCTGGAGATTAGAGGGGTTGGATTTAGGTTCTCCCTAGCCACGTGAGCAGAATGCAGTCGAGTCAACGAAGACCTTGGACGGACGAGTGGTGTCTCGGCTGATGCAGGTAGTGGAGGAGCTGTGTTCGTCTRAGATGTTTTCGTCTCTCCTGAGGATCCGACAAGAGGGATTCGTCCACAGGAGGGACTCGTCTGGTAACAGGATCCGTCTGCTGTAGGACTCGTCTGATACCTGAAACAAAGAAGATAATCTTACGATTATCCTCCYTCCGATGCTTAAGTCAGTMCTCAATAATGGAGGGGCTAAAAAAGGAAAGTGTATAGGTTATAGGAATCTCCCTTTTCTGGTGGATACAAGTGAAATGATGTGATGGGAAGAGTGCATTAACTGCTGGGTAATAACTGTAGAGTAATGAGTGAAGTGAATAGTAAATGTCCCCTGTATTTAWACTRTTTYAGTTGGGATCATCWCCCAATCARGGAGTGCCACGTGGCACTTAACTATTGGTAATGAGAGTGGGCTGGCTTTTAACTGAGTCTAGACCTAGCCCACTTTACCATATCATCATTATACCATGATTGGTACATCAACAAATTTGAAGGCAACAATATTGGGACACGTGTCCTCTTGTGAGTGGATCCACATGGCAGCCAATAAACCGCTGATGTGGCTGATAGGTCATCTTTAGTAGGACACGTGGCATCCTACGAGGATGCCACATCAGGTTGTATAAAATGTTGTTGAGTGGTTGTGAACACCACCGTTGAGTTTTTCTTTTGTTTCTAAGCAGATGTCGTAACTTGGTATGTCCGTTTTAGGGAAGATGATGTCCGTTTGTTTTCTTGTTTCGTAAGTTGTATGTACTCAGCTTTGYTGATTGCGTGTGTTTTTGTGTATTGTGTGTCGTCCACATTTTCCTTCTTTTAGTGGACTTGTGATGATCCTTATTTCATTTGGAAATTACGGGGAACAGACTTTTCACAGGATTTTACAGGTTGTTGATCGCTATACATGTGCATTTGCAACGTTGGGGTTTGCGAGTGTTCGAGTGTTATTATATTATTGGAATATTGTTTAATGTTTTGTCTGAAAATGTTAGCATTTTAGTGGGGTGTTAAATGGTTTTCAAGTTTCGTTAGTTTGTCGAAATATTTATCCTCGGTTTTGAATAGAGGGCTAAAGCTGGTTCCAAGCTGTATAGTTTTAAATTTTTTGATAGTTTTCCAAAAAGTTTTATTWTTTGGTTTAGTCATTTTYCGCTGCAATATTCTGAATAAGCCGAAACGTTTTCACACATGGCGGTAAGTTCTCCGTATCTTCAATTAAATATTTCACAGGAAAAAAGGGAGAATTATTGGCTTTGCATTGAATTGCRTAGCAATAAGCTCGCCATTGTGAAGTTCAATCTCAGCAAAGTCACCAGTACTCTTCTTGAAAGAAGAGATAGCTTTCTTTTTACCACCTTTGGATTATGTATAAACAAAACAGGGCAAAGCTGTAAGAAATTATTTAATGAAACTCAAGGATTGAGTAGTGAGCCAACTAAAAGGGGTCTTACTATCAAATTGCGTCACACTATGGGTAAAATCGTTGATGATGATGATGTTGGATTCTAGAAATTCTTCATTTTACCACCATAGATGAACTATCGTCGAAGGAGGGTAAAGAGTTTGATTTAAACTGGATTGTAGGGCTTTGTCACACCTCTTCTTCAGAGAAAGTATATCTGACTTCCCAGTCACGATTCTCGGTAGTTAAGATTGGGATGGCAAAAGACTRGCATAGTCCGAACTGTCTGACGACAAGYTRAGGATTGTAAACCTCAAAGCCAAAAATGTTCTGGCTCAACTGCAAGTATGTCCCTCGTAGTCAGAATTGAGCACGAGAAGAGGGAATCTTTAGGAAATGAATGCGACATGCCCACTTTCGTCAACCAATTTGGAGTTGGGTCATAGATTTCCAAACCATGTTGGCCGGCTCTATCCTTGATACCCAGAGGATACCAATCGTCAACCAAAGGATCTAATTGCATAAGACATACCAATCRTTTGATGAAATACAAAATTGATTTAAGCATTGAAACATTGCATTTTATGATCTCTTGATACTGTTTATTATCAATAGATTGCATATAAAAATCCCGTCAAAGAAAAGATTACATATAAAAATAAGGAAAGTCGACATTTAATGGAAGTCAAATAAAAATAAAATCTACCAATTGCAAAGAAATAATTATTGTAGAGCAAAAGTCAAAATTATAGCATGAAAATAGGCTTGGTAACAACCGGATGCATATACCTTCTTGTGCATCCGGTTGTATAGTAGACTAATTGCATAAATTGCCCTCTCGRCTCTATACCCACACATCAATTAGTGCAGTTCAAAACCTGATACCGGAAATTATCCGATCCGAATTTTCGGATCCRATTCTGGTCCGAATTAATCCGGATATCCGAAAAAACCGGATATCCGAATTCGATTTACCAAAACAGATTATTATTAATAATATAATATACCAAACATATTATTATTAATAATTTAATACACAAAACAGATTTATACTACACAACATTATTATTATTATTATTATAAAACAGATTATTATTATAAAAAAACAGAATATAAATAATACACAAAACAGACTTTACAAAACATAATATAAATAAACAGATCAGATTGATGAATTCATACATAAAAATTCATACAAAACAAAACAGATATATACAAAACAAAACAAATCAGATTTATACATAAATTCATGCATAAAGTTGGTAATTAATGGCGAGCCGYAGAGGGGAGCAGACGACGGCGATGATGAACGGATCCGGCGAGCAGCCGAGTAGGGGCGACAGTTGGACGAGCAGAAGGGTCGAGGGGAAGCACCGAAGCAGCAGGGAGCAGCGTGAGGTGAGAGAGTGAGAGGAAAGCTAGAGTTAGGGTTTTGTTTTTTGCTAAATTGAAATCACAAATCACTAAATCAGAATGTGAATTGTGAAAGTTGGTAATTGTCTAATTGATAAGCCCAAATTGAAATCACTCAAATCAGAATGTGAAAGTTGGGCAAATTATTCTATACAATCCCTTCGTTCCTATCTTTCACACAATGTTTTGATTTTGTTTTTTTTTATTATATTATCTTTATTTATTTTTTTTAAAAAAGAAAACAAATTCCTTGATTTTTGCTGCCCATTATATTATGATGTGGGGAGATTGTATTTAGCAATATGGGGGAGGGTTGTACGATATAGGCGTTGTGAAAGTTGATAATTGATAAGCCCAACTTGAAAGTTTGATAAAGTGAATTGGRCTTTAAGACTTGATAGAATGTGAAAGTTGACAAGTTGGTAATTGATAAGCCCAATAATTCGTAAAACCGGATATCCGAATTGTGTTAATATTATTCCGAATCCGACCCAGTTTCCGAATTAAAAACCGGATATCCGATCCGATCTTTCCGAATTTTAAAAAAGCGAATCAGAAGTCCGAATTTTCAAAAAAAAAAAATAAAACTGTATACCGTACCGAAATATCGAAATCGGAAATTTCTACACAGGCTTATAATTAGACAATGCCTTACAACATCTCACAATTATTTATACAAGACAATATTACAATTGTAGATGGTATAGGCTCGGGCCCCTCTGTATGAACCTTATCAAAATTAATGCACAGACTTTTGGAGGTTTAAGCAAACCATATAAACATCCATGTCTTCAGTCTACCAATGAACATGGTGGAAACAATATGTAAATGAATCAAATTTTCACTATAAAACTAAACGTTAAATCAAATTTAGCCTCAAAGAGCTGAGAAAATGATCAAATCCAACAGGCCATCAAAGTATTGGATCATCCCTTTTTTTATACCAAAAAAGGCTTTAAATTAAAAAGGTTCAAGTCAAAAGATAATTTACAACATAAATTGTCAACCAAGGTATATGTATATTGTATAATGAAAAGACAAAAGTGCCAAGCCTCAAGATACTCAAGTTAGCATGATAAATGTTTACTCTTGGAGTTGAACAGATTCAGCATTACTAGGTCCATTAGAACCTTGTTTTCTCTCTGCTTGTAGTGAACGGCACAAAGCTTCCAGCCTTTCCTTTTGGTTCTTTGTCTTCTCTAATTGTTTCTTCATGCGTTCCCGCTGCTCAACGGAAAATAAATGGAAGAAAAAATCACTATTAAGAAGATCATTATCCAAAGTAGCACAACTAACAAATTGCAAACAAAATTGCACTCAAAAAAATGGCAAAGTATACATACGAGGAAGGAAATTTTGTTTTCAAAGTCTCAAGTCTCAACTATAGGCATTCTTTCTTTAAAGGCCCCAACTATCATTTATTCCACATAGCCATCAACTATAATGTATGTTAGTTTTCAAATAAGGGCATGTTTATCCCAAGACTCACATTCGCAATTCATACTCTGCCACATCAGCTTTTACCTACTTTTTAACTATTCAGACTCATACAAGATTTTACACTTTATCCCTAAGATTTCATTTGAGACTCACTTTTAAAATATCTCCAAACATTTTTTAATCTATAAAATTGTCAAAATATCTTAAAACATTTTTTTATACACTTATTAGTTAGATAAGGGGGGAGCCACATGAGTCTTAATGTGAGTTTGATTTTCCAAGACTCACTTTGAGACTCCCCTATTCTTACACAACGTTATTGGGTGAGACTCACTTAAGATTTTCATTGAGACTTGTTGAGACTTGGGATAAACATGCCCTAAGGTTCACAGCCAATCTAGTAATTTTTTTTAATTTTTTTTTCAAATACAAAAATGGAATTAGTATTATGAATAAGGAGTAGCAGCACTGTCCTCAATTCATRATCATCCTCCTCCATAATCAACAATCTGAACAAACTCATTTAACCCACCATCACCACCAGATTCAGCAACAACCACACTCGCCACAACCACCACATAAACTTATTGGCTCCCTCTCTTTCCTTAATTTCCACACAGTGGCCAAGAGTCCRATCTAACTTTCATGAGGGTTTTTTTAAAGTGGGTGGTGGTGGTTCTGGCCAATGCGGTGGTAGTTGTGGTAATTTGTGGTTCGTGTTGGCGGTGAGACTGAGCTTGTGGTTGTGCTGGGTTTGTAGTTGTGGTTATGTGGACAGTCAAGGCAGCCACTGCGGTTGAGTGGAGCAGGTTGGTGGATTGGTGTAGTGATTGTTGGCGGTGTAGTGGCTTGGCTGTGATGAAAAATGAAGACTATTAAAGTTCAGTTAATTGCCCGATTTATTTTTTAATGATAATCAATAAGAATGTGACAGGTTGCTAAATTGGATTAAGAGATTGCCAACTTAATAGTTAGTCCCTATGTAGAATATAAAATAGTAGAGATTTTTAATACGAAAAACACCCATAGTTAGGAAACTTTTAAAACAAYTATTCCTTTGGGAAACACTGAAAAAGCAGTGTGAGAAATAGTAAGCCTTATGTRGATTGATTTTCACAACTGTTAACAATAATAAGCAATCACTACCGTGAAAGTAAATACTCAACTAAAAGGCATCATATATTGGAAAGACCATTTTCATTACCACTATCCCACACTTGGAAAAGAGAGAAAGCGATGCAAGCAATAAGTACAAACAGATCCTCAGACTTAATAGGAGGAGCATTGATTCAGTATGAGCAAACCTTAGTTAGGAAAACATTAATTTCGAAGCTAGCAAATGTTGTATTCCCCGGAAATTTGCCTCAATTGGACCACTTGTTATAATATACTTAGTTAAACATTTTTTCAGGATATGAATTCAGGAATGAAAACAGACATCGAGGACAAGATGCATTTAAGGGCAATAGCAATAGCAAAAACCTTTTAGAGGTTTGTTCACATGCCATTTCACATTTTAACAAACCTCTTCCAAACAAACCTTAAACCAACAATAGCACAAACCTTTCCRAAGGTTTATATTGGGACCCATAATTCACTTTAATTTACTTTTGTTTTTTTTAACCCATTGGACCCACCAAAATGCCACATCCCCATTTACAAACCACTCACAAAGTCACAATTATGTAACCCCTCTCATATATGAACCCAACGAATTTGAGTAGCAATAGGAGGTTTGTTTATGAACCTCAAAAAAACAAATCAAACCTCTGCATAAACCTCCTCCTATTGCTAATGCCCTTAGAACATACATCTTGCAAAAGACAAATCTTTTTAAAACAGCATTATTAATATATATAAGCTGGCCAAACCTCATCATGAATCCAATGATTCTGTAGATTGAATGGGAGTTAAGAGGTTTTTTTTATGAAGATGAAGAAAATAAGGTTTTACCTCTTCGACAAGTTCTATAAGGGTATAATCTGACTTTTCACATTTGCTCTTCAAGAAAGTATTCTCCTTTTTCAGGTCTTTGGTCAATTTGGACATCTGAGTTGAAATACAAGAAAGCAAAAACCGTATGAGGAAGCCTCAAACCAATCAAAGATAAATAGATAATTGTAAAACGACTTTAAATTCCTACAATAGAATATGATTTTCAAAATGATAATCAATAGTCAGCAATACAGTGAATTACCTTTTCAATTTCTTGCTTGAATGTTTCAAAAACCTCATTGCTTTTCAGCAACGCATCCTGCAAAGAAAGTCATGATTGGATTCAACACATGCAGAATTGATAAAATTCCTGTAGCACCCAACTAGACAGATTTACCAGATGGTCCAGATCTCCATAATAGAAGACTCACAGAAACTACAAAGGCAAAAACTCACGACAACTGACACAGAAAGATACTCACTTGAAACTGTTGAAACTTTTCCCCGTCGGCTGTTAATTGTTGACGTAGACTTTTTTCAGTTTCCAACAGCTGTGATATTTTCTCTGCATATACCTTTATTTGTGCCTGTTCATGTGTCAACTTTTCTTCATTTTGCTCAACTTTTAGCTCAGCAATCTTAACCTCTAGTGACTTCTGCTTGAGCTGCATAGCAATATCACCAAAAGCCACAGGATCAAAGCAAGTTAAAAAACCCTTAAAAGTTTAGATGTTTCAAAGCTTGTATGCAGAATGGTACAATAAAAGGTCTATAAAGTACCTCCTGGGCATATTGTTGTTGAGAAAGTGTGTAATGATCAGCAAGTTGCTTCAACTTGTCTCTCAGCCTAATCCAGGGAATATGCAATGATACAAATGGCAAAGAGTCACGATTTAGGAAAAATACAATAAACAGAAGACAAAGAACTTAACACACTTCCATTAAACAGGTAGCAGAATTCAGATTTCGTATAACTTAAAGCTCTTTTTTTAGCAAAAGCAACATATTCCCTTTCTTCTCTCTCCCACCTCCACGAGCAGTAACCCTATGTTTGGATAGAAGAAAAGGGAGGGGGACAAGTTCCTTTGTTTGGGAAAAGGTTTGGGGGGAGGAAGGGGAGGGATAAATTTTCCCTTCCTCTTTAGTAAGTTCAGTCCCTCCAATTTTGGAGAGATTTGGAAGGGAAATGTAACATAACATTCCCAAACATAGTGTAAGGAAATACACTATACTTCAATTAACATAATAAAAGAGTAAACAGAGTGCCATGACTGATATTTTATCAATTGAGCACTATTCCAGTATCAACGTGTGATAAACTGACATGACTGGAATATTGTAACAGTGAATAAAGACTGAAAATTATGAATTAAGGATGAATAATGAGAACTAAAGATGAGATATTATAGATGACAAGATGAGATTAGACAAACTAAAATAATTATCAAGCTTTCGAGAGGCTTGAATCTCTCCTAAAGTGAGCATTCGAGAGGCTCACAACTCTCCAAAAGAGTTTTCACTCAAAATACATTAACATTTGACATACCTATACTCTCTTTACTTTGTACTATTTATACTACTAGTAGCAAACTCTAGAAACTTCTACCCACTCCTAGGGAAAATTCCTACACTACTCTTGTCTTACTAATAGTGATTCATTACACAACGTATCATAATAAGAAGTTTGGGTAGGTACAAAGGAAACAAGAATTTTAGACTTAATTATGAGACACTTGAATAATGATCCTAGAGTCTAGAGAGGAAAAGGTGTACATTAGAAACTTGATCGGGACAAAATCCCATATATATGTAGTTAACAACTAATGTTTCCGTTCATGGCCAAAGTAGAAGAATTGAGTGCCCATTTTTACTGTGTCGGTGTGTCCAGTATCACATCTGTTTGCTGTGTCCAGTATCATAATTGATGCAATATTTTATCATTGTCAAGAAAATAAAGGCAGGAAGCTCTCTTCCACATATCCTGAACCTGCCCACTTCATCCCAACCCATGAAACACCAAACAATCTAGTCTGAAGTTGCTCACACGCCTCGGCTAGAACAACAGATTTTGACTAAAGTACCCCTTGATCCCAACACCACAACGGAAAGCCAGTCTGCATCAACAAGACTTCAAAAAACAGCCCAAAGTATTTTAGTAAAAGAAAATGATTAAAAGAGATCCTCTTTCAACCTTCCAAGAGAAATGAAGTTATAATAAACAATGCCTTCAGAATCACAACTCTTTTTCTTGGTCGTAGAAATGTTAGTAAACAGACAACTAACAAACATTCAACAAGATGATAAAAAGAATCCACTTACACATTCAAAAGGTGTGGCACGCAAAACGCAGAAACCCATAATATACAAGCCTAAAGAGTTCAACAGGAGCTATATTGTTCTCCTTATATTTTCTTACTATAAAGCCTACTAAGCAGGGGACCCTCATTCCCCAAGAAAACATTTTGTTAGATGTAAATAGGATCACATGGTTTCCCATGACTTACATTTCATTCTCCTGTAGCTGCGAAAGACATTCACCTTTCTGCTCTTCTAATCTATTGCTCACATCCTACATAATCATCAGTTGAAGAATGAGAAACAGCACCAGTTCATAATGAGGAACGCAACAAGCAAGTTCTTCCATTAGAAAATTGTATAACCTTGCATGCTCTCAATGAATCAAAACTTGTTTCTAAATAATATTGCCATCCATAAAGTCAATATACGTGATACATCATATAATCATATTAATGGGAAAATAGTATGAAATATAGTACCCCATTCATATGATCCAATTCAGAAGTAGAGCACAACAATATATAATGTAAATTGCACATGCTTAAAAATTCTAAACCTCTAGATGCAAGTACCACCTACTAATCTACATGACGAGCATTATAACTATTAGATTAATACTGACTTCCAAAAGAAACTGAAGATCATTTGGCAACATGAATAGGGTTTAAATCTTGCTCCGATTAAAGGGAAAATTGTTTGCAAAAAGCAATAAGTACAAAATAGTACAGAAAAATGACATGAACATCAAAAGAAGGCTATCTAATTCTTCTTGGAGCTAGCGAAGAGGAAATTCTAGGTCTATCACGTTTAGCACAGAGGAAAGTAGCTCAATTCAGTCTCTCAACAAGTTATACCTCAATGAAGGTGTAATCAGAAGTCCATGGCAGATGAATTATTTACTGAGGGTTTTCTTCCGTAAGCACCACAAACACCTTTCCGCCACAGAACATCATTGTAAATTTATGGCAGCAAATTCATGATCCAGAAAACTTTTATTCAATTGCTTCTTGAATTATGTCTTATCTTAAAAYGCTCATTCTTCTAGGACTGATGCATATCATTCTCAAATYTCTAACAGCAGGTTGTCCCAGTAATAGRAAAAGCTAAAACATGAGATCCCTTCCCATATTTCATCTACAGGGGCAAATTTCTCATCCGTCTATTCTGTCCAACCATACTAATTCCTAAACATTACTTCCTAAATCCTTGTATCATAAGCCACATTATAGATYACTTTTGGAATTGAGCCTAATTAACATTAWCATCCTTCACTGTTAAAATTTAACCATCCAACATGCAACAYGATAGCATTAAGGTTCAAAGTCGACAATAACATTAGAGATGACCTACTCTGTATAATATAGGAACAAATTACAAGTCAACATCTACAGTAATCTRGAAGCTGAAATCTCYAAAAGAAGATTACACCTTTAAGTTAATCMCATGCAGTCGCATTCAMGCTATCCATTTAAGTTTTTCTGCAAGACAMCCATTTATAATATAAAAGAAAAAAGAGAACAAACCTTTATTGCATCCTCGAACTTGGTGGATAAATCTGATCTCAAATTCTGCCCCTCCTCTGATACTCTTTTAAATTCATCCTGCATAGAAATGAAAATCATTGGTATCACTAGATTACACGGTATCTCCTCTTAAATAATAACTAGCTTTTTTGCACACATTGCATATTTCAATTAACTCAATTTTAAATACAAATTATTTTTAATTTCGATTTGATTAGCATCACAAGCATAATATCAAGTTATGATAATAAACAAAATAAATAAAAGTGTGTTAAAAAATATCATGAAAAATTGTTGATGAAAACTTTGTTTTGAAATATTAAATTCCTCAATAAAGGACATAAAATTTAAAGCTTTATTTCAATGAATGATTTGAGAAATCATGCATTATTGTTTTATGAATACAAAACTATACATAAAAGTAATTAGTTTTCCTTTATTATGTTTGGCTATATTTTAAAYTTGAATCTCTTTTCTATTATATAAGCCAAGGTAAACGTGTCATTTCATTTGGAAACCATCTCCTCAAGCCTTGGCTTATATAATAGAGATACTATGGAAATCATGCAGGTAATACAACTTGTTTGCGACCACAACATGAACTGATAAACTGGAAATTTTCTACTTCATTAAGGTAAGAAAGCAGTGTTGAATCAGAACTATAAGAATATACACACTACCTTGCAAATTTGTGAAGAAATTAGAGTTTTCTATATGACTATGATCTCAACTTGTGAATTTCAATAGAAACTAAGCATAATTGCTTTAACAACATACTCATGCAAACATAAATAATATATTGAAAATTTTGGGGAAGAGCTAATTGGATAACCTTAAATAGTTGAGACATAATAGAGCTGCCCTAATTTAATTACATTGGAATAGTAACCTTCATGTCTTGCAGAAATAAACCTAAACATATGCTTTCATACTCAATATCATTAGCAAGATTGAAACRAAAGGACGCAAGAACATCATCAAACCAACATTTGTATTTTGTACGCTATATATAAGGGAAAGAATGCAGTAAGATAATTAATATTTCATGCAATAACAGAAGTAATATGTCATATATCATATCTTGAACACTTTTCATAACCTACAACAAGCATAAAGTGGTCTACATAGAGCTCAACAGATGGAGGSCAAGAATATATTATACCATTAGCAGCTTATTCTGACGCTGTAACTCCCTACACAATGACTCAAGCTTGTCTCGGACAGATATAGCTACAACAAAAAATTTGGTTAATCAAAGGGTTCATCTCAAGATTAATTAAGAGGAAAATTTAATACCGAAAAATCCAATCATTTAAGATAAAGAGGGAAACATTCTACAGATGAAAATATGAAATACATCTAAGATTTAATTATTTAACCTCCAATCTACCAAAACTATTGCAACATATATTCCACAAATGCTTAACTAAAGACACAGTGAGTCAAATTCTTCATCTGCAGTACTTGGTCCAACTTTCTAGAGCAAGACCTTACACACTGAAATCCTTCTATACTAAATTGTATCTTCCAATGTGCAGATAGAAACTTACAGAAAATCTGAAGGGGGTGGAACCTTTTTCACACTTGAAACGAAAAACCACTCAATTATATAATACCCCAATGAGACACATCCCTCTTAATACCAATCATCACTAACTTCCCTCTAGATATTAATTCACAATTGCAAAAGTAACCACAATAACAACCACGGTCTGGTAAAGCAAAAAATCTTGCGGAAGCTATGTCCCTCCACTGCCATCAAAGGACCCAGGCAACCATTGAGAAATTGGAATCATCATTACAATACTACTGAACAAAATTTTTCATTAATGATTTGCAATCCAAGAATTATATACTATACAGCACCTGATTCTGTTGTTTCAAGAATAGTTCAGAGAATTTAAACATTTATTATTTGTCATTTGAAGTAGCTAGATTATTTAATGTAAAGTTTTCTTACATGAGAATTTTAGTAGCAGAATACGAGTTAATAACTGTAACTTAAAATAATAATGGCTAGGGTGGTAACATAACTGTCTATAGCGGATGCTGATACATAAATTCAAAACACATGATATGAAATGACCGTTCATGCGCAAGTTCAAAAGAGTTTGCCTAGTGTAGACACTACAGTGTGTGCTATCAAACAAGGGATCATGTATAGATGCAATTTGATCAGTAAAAAGAGTACTAATGGTCAGTTATGGTTAGATAACTTGCAGCAAGATGTATAGTTTGTTTAGTCTGTTGTTTGGGGAGCCTTCCTAAAGCGGTTGTCAAGCTTCAGTTTAACTATGTGTGTAATGTTGTTGGTTTTAATGAAATGCTTGCTTACTACCAAAAAAAAAGAGCAAGTTCAAAAGCTAAAAAGCCATTATGGAATGGCCTTTACATACAAATCCAATAATTTAGATCCCAATCATACCTGCATCCTCTCTGCAAGCACTTGTTGATACTTTAAAGTGAACTCCAGAAATTCCTGCTCAGTTTTGAAGGTGCGCTTCGAAGTTTTACGCTTCCCTTCAACTGTTTCCTATAAAAACAAATAACTGAAAAAGATTAGCAATTACCAATATATACTTCTACAGCAGAAAGCCTCAAAGAAGAACACATAAAACAGCCTCAGACGTTTTTCAACGTCGCAGGATATTGCCTTTCTCCCTTGCTGTGTTCACTTCATAATATAAAAGTAAGTCTCACATCCATTCTATTAAGGTCCAACAAGGTCTAATACAAACACTAAAAAATAAGGGCCAGACATTCTAATAAGTAAAAAAAAAAAAAGGTTCAAATAAATGTAGGTTTTATTAAGTGAAAGAATGAACCCTAAATTCCATATGCCATGCAACACCTAGTTTATATTCCAACACTGTATTTAGGCATGGAAAATTAACGAAGATATATTCTATCAAAACAATTAAGTTCATCAAGATTAACCGTGAAGCAAACCTAAACTCTAACAAAATCTATAAAAACACAAAATCTTCACATAAAAGACAAATAAAAAATTCAGCCTTAACATACACATAACATTTACCGTACAATTACTTCACATTCAATGCAGATAAATACACTACCCACAAACATGAATTGGTATGAAGAACATCTAAGATACATATAGAAAAAGCTATATGCCCTGAAACCTGAGAGGATTTAAAATGTCAAATTTCAAGTCTTCACCAAAAGCAGCACCTTATGCATCAGCAAGTTCAAGATACATACAGAAAGTAGAGATGAAACATGCTCATATATAAACACAAAATAGGAACTAAAAACAGAAGAGTATACTAGTATAGACCTTGCGATTTTTTAAATTCTCAGAAGTTTGTGCTTCTTTTGCATTGGGAGGTTCATCAGATCCCACACCTAGCAAGGCTGAAGAGCAACAACAAAAAAAGATGATTTAACATGAACCCAAATAATAAATGAACTGGTCAGCAGTTCAGGAACTCTTTACTTGAAGAATCCTATTGTGTGAAGTTGCATGAAAAGACAAAGTTAAAAAAAAAATGGGGGAGAAAAGGTAGAAGTCATAGARCCATAGAACAAATGACACAACAGTCACAAATCCATATACAAGAATTGCACTACTCTCAAGCTCCATCACATAACCTCAAAGAACAGTGTCAGTAATCACACAAAACTCATAGTATCATACTATTCTCTCAAATGCAAGCTGCAATTCCTCTCAAATTGATGTAAACTTTCTCTTGTGCACGCCTAATTGGACCGACCTTTAAAATCCTCATGAAAACATAAGGGATCAGCTTAACATTTTCTAATGAAAAATATACTAAAGATTCAAAATCTAAAGTTAACATTCCTTACAGAGAATAAATTGCATAAATCAGTAATTAGAAAAACAAATCATGTTAAAAATAAGTTAGTAATTATCTTCTTATTAAATCAATAAATCATACTAAAAATAAGTTAGTAATTATCTTCTTATTTACGTAAGCGTAAGTAATGTGACCCCCACCTCTCCACTTGTTTCATTTCATTAATTCTCATCAAACAAGTTTTACAATAACATTGTAAGATATTTGCCCATTAATAAATTAAATCACAATAAAACTTAGAAAGAACATCAAGAAGCAAAGATGATTACACTTACCAGAGCTCCGGACTTCTGTTTGACCTTCTTTCTTATTAGTAGTGCTACTTCTCAAGTCACATTCTCCTAAAGATACTGTAGATGATTCAGGCTTAATTGCCAAAGAATCTTCTCTCTGCTCCAAGCAACCATCATCAGAGACATTAGCTGATTCTCCTGARGCATCATAACCATCCTTCTCAGACAATGGAACCGGAAACGTGCGCAATTTTGCAATCTTTTCCCCTTTCCCTTCACCCGAAAAAAAATTATTCACTGATGCTTCATAGTTCGAATCATTTGAGCTTTCAGGTCCAGAAGATTTGTCTTTGTAATCATGTAGCGGTTTCTCCTTTTCAACCAATGGGGTCACTGGAGCTATGGCCTCTGGAGAGCTCTCAACAAAACCATCAGGCAAAGAATCTACTTCCGGAAGGTGATTTGCGTCTGAGTTCTCCATTTAACCTATGCAACCACAAGTTATATGGAAAATTAATAAGCTGTAGCCAAAACACCCTAATCTTTTCATCCAACTAATAGTTGATCATAATAATAGTTAAGAAATACGTGGTTCTTTGGCTAATATATTACAGAGAGGCTGGTCTATCAACTTCACATACTTCGTTTTCGGCATTTTTTTAATCATAAGATTGATTCAACAAGATTGCCATAAGTCCACAACAACAAAAAACATTTCAATCTCAACATATAACAAGATGGCTAGATTGATCAAACATAGAGAAACCACAAATGCAGCATCAATTCCAATTAACTAAAGTGAAAGGAAGATACTATAGCTTACATTTCATAGAGAAACCACAAATGCAGCATCAATTCCATTTAGCTAAAGTGCAAGGAAGATACTATAGCTTACATTAAACACTCACTTTATTATAGTAGTGTTTAAATTGTAATGGTTATGTTGAGCATATTTGCTTACAAACTCAAGAAATAAGATCTATAATACCCATTACCCAGAATTTTTTTGGATACAGAAATCAAGCTAAACACAAAAATAAACCCCAAATGCTTACATTATTGATAATGTGTTTCTTACAAGAAAAACACACATTCATCCAATCAGTTAAAATTCAACCTAAACATTCTTTAATGAGTTCGTTACGTATATAAGGGGACTTCCCGCCCCTGACGATAAGTACCCCAATCCCTATAATTGTATCCCATCATCTGGTATTTCGTAAATACAATTAAACTTGGATAATTGTAAATATATGATAAAAAGGATGAATTGGCACACACCCTCTTCCTTAGCTCATTCATAAAGCAAACAGATAAAGTCACAATTTTTTGTCAAAGCCTAATCCTGAGTATTGAGATTATCTTGTTTCTATAAAATTCTCTTGCAAAATCAATAATCATATACTCCGTACAAGTTTGTACAGCAACACAAACTAATGAAATGGTTTCCATCAATTTGAACGACTAAATGTCAAAATCAAAATAACCTAAAATTCAAGAATGAAAATCACAAACAAACAAAACAATGATTGTAAAAAATGAAAGAGGGGAGAAGGAAGAAGATACCGAAAAGAAGAGTAGAATCTGGCAAGTGAGAAGAAATCGACGGAAAATGAGGAAGAAGAAGAGAGGAATTCCGAAGAAATTTAATGCTGCGTTCAACAACAATGTGAATTTCCTCAAACASTCAAGTTTTGCTCTTTTGCCTCTTGTTTTTCACCTTTTGTTGTCAACTTGTCATACAATTTTTTTTTTTTCAAATTATACCTTGACAAAACTCCAGGTTAGGGTAATCGTGTCATCTTGCATTACTCTCTAGGTTACGATTGCTTTTTTTTTTTAAGGGAAGAAAACTGTATTAATTAAGTAAATAACTTTCACAAACGTCACTAGCTAGAGTATCCGAGACAACATCGGGAGCTTCATTCACCCAAACACGATCACCTAACTCGACCGGAGACAACTTAGCTAGAAGGTTAGCAACGACGTTAGCTTCACACTTCGTATGACTCCACGACACAACATCAAACAAATTACCAAAATCCAAAATATCCTTAATAACAA
>SNQN01002999.1:54483-66314 GCA_008642245.1 Bassia scoparia
CCCCCCCACGCATCACGCAACTCCACCGAACTAAGCTTCGTTTCTATTACAAAACAAACGTCAACGCCTTCCTTCGATAGCAACTTTTTAAGGTTTACAACTGTTCGGGGGTTGCCAAGCCCCCGACAGTTGTAACACAAAAGACTCATTGCGATCGGTGGWGTCGAGCCTCCTCGACTTCCGCCGATACATCAAGTTGAGTAGTCATGATAGTGTCCTCTACCTCATTAGCACTGCTGGAGCCCCCTAAAACCATCCCCGAATTCCCCACAACCTCCATTTCCCTCCCACGCTTACACACACGTTCACCGGTCACCCCACCCATCCCATGCCCATGGCCATCCTTTTCCCCTTCCACCACATCAAGCCTTAAGTTCGTCCCACCAYTCTTCTCCTCCGAAAACACCAACTTTTGCCTGGCCTTTCCTTGACTAAGAGACGTCTTAAACTCCTCTAGGAGACGAACATCATTATCTCGAGTGGTCTCGTTCTTGAACCTATTGCGCGTCGGTGATGCACGTAACCAACCACCATAAGGGTAAGAGCTTTCAGGAATCTCCTCATCATAGAGAGCACACTCTTTCGCACTATGTCCAAATTTACCACAGATGTAACATAGCTCTGGAAGCTTTTCATACCGAAAATCCACCCATTTTGGGCCGCTCCAACCTGCACCTTCATCCCCCTCATTAATGGCTTGGTTATGTCAATCGCAGCTCGAAATATCATATATTTCTTATACCTAAAAGGGTCTAAATCGTCATACTCTACAAACACACCCATCTTGTTTGCCATAGCCACCGCCATTGAATGCTTCTGCTTATCCACCGGCAACTGGTATGCTTTCACCCAAAAGTTCACGAAAGAGAACACCATCTCAGTAGGCTGCTCTCCTGGAATCACCTCCTTCAAAAGCAACAGCTTCCCATCAAAAGATCAAGGCCCTTGTTCCATTACCCTTTTACGATCAAGCTTTGAGAAAAATTGGAACACAAAAATGTCATTCTCAATTTCYCGCACCACCAAACCCTTTGAAGGCTTCCATAAGGTCTTCATTGTATTTTTTAAAGCCTCTTGAAAGGGGAATCAGTGAGAAGCTTCCCAGCCAAACTGTGCGCAACCAACTCATCAAATAACTCATTAGGCTCATCATCACAAACCACCACTTCCTCCTCCGATTCCGTCAAAGAGAGCCTCCACCACCTGTCTGCCAATTCACCGTCCATCACTTACCGTAACCNAGGCTCATCATCACAAACCACCACTTCCTCCTCCGATTCCGTCAAAGAGAGCCTCCACCACCTGTCTGCCAATTCACCGTCCATCACTTACCGTAACCYAGAAAACGTAGACTCGATCCTTGCTATAGAACCCACACAGAGAAGAGACCAAAAAACAACACACTACGACAACTCACAAAACCCTACAAGATTYGACAATCTCGAGGCAAAATAACCTCATCAACCCAAGGACTAGAGAAAACTAGAGGAAAAATCAAGAAACCCTTAGAAACCCTAGAACCCTAGAAACCCTGGAGAGAGAGCCTTGTTTTTTAACTCGATAATTTTATAAAAGAATCAAAATTGCTCTTTTTTTACTCGCTACATTTTTCTTATTTGGCTGTCTCTAATTATTTGTTACATTTTCTATTTTGATGTAGTGTCATTCATTTTTTTTACCATTATACCCTTTTTTTTCCTATCATGAACCCCATAAAGTAACCCATTAATTATTCTTATTATCTCATCATTTATGTGCTATTATTTAGTGGGCCCGCATATCTTCTTGGTCTTTTGAAAAATGCAATGTACTTCGTAGCAAGTAAATAAGGATAAGGGAGTATTTCCTATCCTACTACAAAAGTATAAACTWGTATTTTTTCAGGAAAATGTTTAGATGACCATTTGGKTTGGTGACCTTTAAGACACATGTATGATAATTTAACATATAAGTGCAATTAATTAATGAGAAGACTCATTGAAAATTGTTTTGATGCATTTGTAACCAATCATGATTCAAGTTTGAAAGAGTTTTTTCAACCCTTAGGTTCACTCAATCATAGTCTTTTTTTCCAAGAGATTCCCCGATTCAATTAATATAAATAATTATTGTGAAAAGGAGGATACATCACCAATTCCTTAAATGTAACCTTAAGATTTTTAGGGTAATCGTGTCATGTTGCATTGTTTTCCTATCGAACTAGTATTTTTTTCCCAAGTGATGCATTGGTAGAACTAATATTTCAACTCTAATTATGCATATGTAAAAATTATAAACATTAGGTCATAAAAAACTACAAGTTAAGAAAACCTGTTTTATTTTCTCTCTCGTGACTCTCTCCTCCCTTTCAGACAAAAAAAACCCTAAAAAAACTCCAAAAAGGGGATATCGTGGATGAAATACTCCATGGTAACATTGGTAAGCCCCCAATTTCCCCTTTAATTTATAGTTTTTTCGTCTTATATTTTAATTCAAATTAATTTGGGAAGTTTCTCATAGTGGGATTTAGGTTTTAGTTCCTCCTTTGTAGGAATTATTTTTAAGTTTCCGCTTTGTGGGGAATTGGGATTGTTTCCCTTTGTGGGATTTAGGATTGTTTCCTTTTTGGAATTAAAAGTCTTTCTTGTCTCTTTGTGTCTGTCGTGGAAAGACTACTTTATTGATCAAAATTATGCGGGTTGACCGGAATCAAACCAATTCGACACATTTGTTGAATAAGTATTATTCAAACAAGAACTATCAGAGATTGCAAGCCCCATTGGAGAAGGCTGCAGAGGATAGTGATTTCGTGCGACAAAGGTATTCTTAATGTAGTCTTAACAGCGATTATTTAATTGAATAGAATTATTATTAGGTTCAATTTCTCATTGATTGTTGGTTTTTTTCTCAGTTGTAATGTCATATGGCTTGTTTATTAATGAATAACTTTTTCCCAAAAAAACTACAAGTTGAGACAAAAAAACGAGACCTTCAAATGACTATATTTCTTCTTATGTATAAATCAAAATAACCTTAAAAGTTAGAAAAGTGAAGTCATAATCATAAATGTGCAGTTTTGATTTTGCCTCCAGAAATGTTAATTTACTATTCTGCCCTTGTTGCTTACATATTACAAACGCCATACTTCATTAGTTTCCTTTTTTTTCCTTCATTGTTTTGCAACTGACTCAACGGCCGACAATTGAGTCACTCTCCATCTTACTCGTCCTTCGTTTCCTACAGCTAACTCCTCATTCACGTTTCCATCTTCTTCCTTTTTTCTTTCACTTTTACGTTTCTGCCTTTTCCATCAATCTTTTCCCTAGGTTGTGTTTTTGCTTTACTGTCCAAATTTGGATATTTTTGCAGAAATTCTAGGTTAGGGTTTCGTTCGGCATTTAGTGGTATTTTCTACTGCGAACCATGGACCTCAAACTGGGTTTTTCTGTTGGGTTGCCCGCCACTGTTCTTCTTTCTGGTGTTGGTGGGTTTTGTTGGATGGGGGGTGGGTGTATGTACTATGTGTGTCACTATGTCATTTGTGATGTTTTCGATTTGAGGTTATATTTGATGCTTGGGCGTTTGTGCATTGCTTGATTAGGATGTTCTTGTGTTTTTTACTTGATTTTCGTTTAGTTTGATGAATTGTGCTATTTTGGTTCGATTCTCTATTTGTGGTTTTTGGGTTGATTTTGATTTAATTTTTTAATTGATTTTTGGGTCGATTTTTCATAAAAATCGGATTTAATTTTTGGGTTTCTCTGTTTTATTGGTGTTTATAATGGTTGGTTATTGTTTTTTGATGGTTTTTTTTATGGTTGTCTTGGGGGTAGAGTCAGGGTGACTATGGGCAAGGCCGTTGGAGTGAATTCTAGACTACTTTCATAACAGCCTGAGTTACAGAATTTGTGAGGTAGCCTACGATTTCATTTTTCATCTCTTAGATTTTTATATGTGACTTGGAGTATTTTCACTCTTATACTTTGACCTTTTCTTGTGGATTACTTATTGCTTTGTATGGAAGTTTATGCTATGAAAGCTTGCACTCACAGTAGTCATGATTGCAAATTTTAAGGGGCATTGTTTACCAAATTGCAGGTTATACTACGACAACTTATTCAGCATTGGTGAGTAGGGGTTGAGTTTTCTTTTTGAGTTGCATGGTTGTACTACTCATTTTGGCACGTTGAGCAATTTCCATATTTGAGATTGATTTAACACTTTATTCAAACACCCACAATCAGCCATAGTGTAGTTGGAAGCAGATGACGATACGCAGTGGTGTTACTCACGGCTTTAAATGTTGTTTGTGTTATTGTTGTTAATTACAAATTTAATATTTATCAACTTCAACCTAAGTAACAGTTTAATATTTATCAAGTTCAACAGAGTTAAAATATCTTGCATTGCTTGTTTATTAGTTACTATAATATGTCATATATCTAACTATTTGGATTTTATTTTCTCTTTGGCAGGTTAGTTACGGGCAATGGGGAGAGAACACATCAGATCTCATAGCTTGTGTGAACTACAAGGTTTGCGTTGGTTATTTATCCCAATTCTAAATGAATAATACTATACGTTGATTTTGTTTTGAATGTTTTTATGATATACTACTATTAATTGTATGCTAGGAAGCATTTGTCAAATGTAGAGGTSTTAGTGTTTAGAAAACAAAAAGACTCAGTTGGATTAAAGGAAAAGGTAGTCCAATTGTTTGATTTTGTTTACTTTGWTTAGGTGGTTTCCAGTCCATGAACGGCACGAGCTGTGGGGATCTCCATGGCAGGATTTCATCTTGGAAATGTATTAGGCTTGTGCCTAACTTAGTTTTTAATATCACTGKWAATAATGCAAGGACCTTTTGTGTTGTTTTCATCTCTTGGAATACTTTGTCTAATTACATCGGGTCTTAAATTGGTTATTTTTTGGGGTCGGTGACTGGATTGGAGTTTATTTGAGGCTTTGGATTTCAGATTGGTTTCTGATACTAATTCAAAGTGGTTGGTTTATGCTGAATCTCACGTGCTTTTCATGAATCAGAGGGATTTGAAATGTAAGAATATATGATTGAAGATGTATGGTAGAGAATAAATGAGTCCATTATATCCCTATATTGTGATTGTGTTCTTTTGAGTTTGGTTGGCGCTCCTATTTAAGGGCAAGAGCTGAGAGTGATTATGGTACTGTTATGTAGACACAGTCACAGATGCTTCTATTGTGGTCAGGCACTGTCCTAGACGATGAACGGCTTGTGCTGTCATTCTATTCATCGTCTACAGGTATGCACTTTCTATTATTCTACATAAATATTAATTTTGAGAAGCATGGAAATGTTGTATGTATTACTCTGCTTTCCTATTTGTTATTGGAAGAAATCTATATATCAATAAACACACTTGAGATGGGTTTAATGGCAATTTAATTKGATAGTTTTGAGAAGAAGATGCAAAGATGTTTTTTATGAAAAATGTTTATTTTGCTCTCTGCTCTATCTATATATTTACTGATTTGGGCTCACTCATGTGCAATGTATATTCCTAAGATAATAAGCAATCGTGTGAAAGGGGATGCCGAAACTTACAATGCAATATGAATTTGGTTATGTTGTCAAAGAAATATTGGCTTGAGATCAAAAGGAGACAAACTAAGGATTTTTGTTAGGAATTTTTTAATTTAAAAAAATAAATCAAGAGTAATAAAATTGAAATGTATGTGTGCATAAATAGTTTGCAAATAAACTTGTTTGGTTGTTCTTTTTCAACTTATTTGAATTTATCCAAGTCTAACTTATTAAATTTACTAATACTTAAGTAGTGATAAATATGTTGTTTTTGGCGGAGATAGTATTTCCTTTAACTTATTCATAAAATATGAAAATAATAAGTTGAAGAGAATAAGACCATTGTTCGAATGATGATTAATATATGGATTTTATATGCCATATTTATATGGTATTTATCATAATTTTCTCTTTATTTTCTTTTGTATTTTATTTACTATATATTTCGATATACTCATTTGGGTATTTTTTGTGCTATTTGTTAGGAATTGAGTTGAGTTGCTAAGATTGCAACACCCCAAGCTAGACAACATAGAGAAAAATCTCAAAATATAGGAATGTGCACACTTGTTGGAGTTGTGCATAACTCAATATAAGGCTTGTAACAATACCCGAGGTTCCACGATATTATTTTTTGAATAGCTGTAAATTTATCAAGAATGTGTAATTTCTATCACAAAAGCTACAACCCTTTATGGTTGAAATTAGATTCCAAGAGTACATCAGAATTGATGATAATATCATGTAACAAGCTTCATTCCTTTATTGTATATAGCTCTAACACAAAACAGCGGACTAATCAAAATAATTAAGAGTTAGCTAATCTGTACAATTTTACGAGTTAATATAAGCTCGTCACTAATGTCACGTGGAACGCAAATTAAATATACCATTATAAATATTATATCTATCAGTTAAAAAACTATGGACATCTTACAATGATATATCAAATGTTTTGATATTGTAATGTAAATTGGTAATACTTATTGGATAGGAAACATGCTTTAGTTTAACTAATACTTAATTATTAATGTACGAGTTGGACATTACTCTTTACAATGTTTATGGAACAACGCACTTAAAGCATTGCATTGAAATTGAACGATTGCTCATATGTATACACAAACGAATAATTGTTTATTAGCGGACTTTCACGTGCATGACGCGATAAAATTTGTTCTGCTTTATAAGTATAGTGCTAGATTAATTTTTATAACTTGATTATTAGCATATTACAATAACAATAATGAGTCTATTATAAGCTTGCCTGATGATAAATTCCTCGTTGATTCTCTCATGAATTTATGCATTATTTTGTTAAAGTGTTAAAGTTATACTCAAATGCGATTATTGTAATTAGTTATTCTCATTATTACTTATGTTATGTGCTAAGGTAGATTGTGGTTTCTGAGCTTTTTAGTCTTATTGTATATATGTACAAACCCAAACGAAGGATAACCAAAATATGTAAAGCCTACGTAATTACTTATGATGTATAAGTTAATGCATTGCAAGCAATTACTTCGGTTCCACAATATATGATTGAATTTGAATAGCGTGTAAGTATAAAGAAGTGTGAACTTTTATAAAACAAAAATCACACATATCTGTTTGGAATGGATGCCAGGATGTACATCAGAACTTGATGACAATATGGACGAGCTGTCATCATCCTATTGCATATATGTTCTAATACAAACAAGTAGATTATATAAAAATGTAAGAATCTAGCTAATTGCTAAAGATTTACGAGTTAATTAATTGCTCATCCACATATGTCACGTGGAATGACTACTATATACGTATATATATTGGACTTATCGCTTTCAAAAAAACTATGTATATCTATACAATGATTATTCGAATGTAGCGGGTATATTTCTCGCTGATATTTGAAATGCGAATTTGGTACATTACTTATTGAATAGAAAAACATTCAAGTTTAGCTATTATCTATGTAATTGTACGAGTTGGGACGTTGTTTTGACTTACTTGTCATATGGAACAACACACTACACAATTTACTACCTTTAGTTATACTTTATATATATTTTGTATAAGTAACGTTTCAATTTTAGTGATTTAGGGGTAAAAAAAAATGAAAGCAATTGAGATTCGACGATTACTCATAGATATACAAAATAAGAAATTATTTATAAAAGATTTTCACGTGGAACAGCGGCGCGCATGCGCGCGCGTGTGCACTAGTAGTATCAAAAGTACAATATGTGCAGTTTATTATTACAAATGAAGGAATTAAATACATAACATTTTAATTGTTTTAAAATTAATCATCCAATTTTTAAAAATGGATTGACAATTTAAAACACGCTTTTCATTTCAAAGGTTAAAGCATTATTAACAACGAATCAAAAGAATTACGTGTGTTACTAGTTCAATTTAAAAAAAAAGTAGCATAAAAATTAACATTTCATGAAAATGTAACAGTGGCGTCAGGCTAATTAGCTCACAGATTCACAGTTAGATATTAACTAGAGCAAAATAACCATTTAAGCTCTCTATCACTTACTTATCCTCTCTCTCTCATATTCTTAGTTTGTTTTTCCCATTTCTCTCCTTTGTTTTTCCCCTCTTTCTCATGTTTTCTGTCTTTTTACTATTCACAACTTCCGTAATTAGTGAATTTTTTCCTTATAAATTGCAAAATACTTCTTAATTCCATTTTTCTATGGTTGTCAAAGTATTTCCAGCATACCGTTAGCCGAGGTTCTTTTTTAATATTTTTTTTGTAAAATTTAGTAATTCGCTATCACTGATAACATTATACTGAATATTGCTATCAGTAATAGCGAATTTCATGGGAGAAAATAAGTACCATCTAATTAAGTCGATTTCATAACCTTCACAGTAGTACAGTAAAAGGGAAAAAAAAGCTCTTCCTCTCAAACACTTCTCTCACTCACTTGAATCCTTCAACTGGGCATTGTGTCGTCGAAGAAATTCAGCCACGATGCCGATTCTGTTCGTCGATGCAATTCACTCTTCGGCGGCCAAAGACCACCCAGAGTGTAGCACACTTCATTGAGGTTAGTTTTCTGCCCTAAATTTCCATTTTCTAAATTGAATTATGTTAGGTAATTCATGAAATTTGCCTTCTTTTTATGAATTGAAGTTATGTATCAATGTACTTCTTTTATTTGTTGAATTTAGCCTTTCATAGCAAAATTCCAAGAATGATTTACTATATTGTTTTTCATGAAATAGTGATTTGTTTCATTGAAATTGATGATGATTACAGATAATGGCAATTACCTTTACAAATGACTTGAACATGTGTAATCTGCTGATGTATTGTATTGATATATGGTTTTTTCCTCTCATTCTTTTGCTATAATAATGATATTTGGTCGCTTAAGCCCTCTTTGCTACTATGTTGTTTGTTTAGTGTTTGAATAGGTTTTTAGGTTACTTCCATTGATTTGGAGTGATTTTGGGACTTATTTGCAAGGCACTACGGAGCTTTGGTAGGAGTTGGTAAGGAGCTAGGAGTGGAGGCGACACAAAGAAGGATCATTGCGGAGCATGGATTTTGATACATGCCTCACTCTTTTGGCCATAAGTCATGTTTCGTTTATCGGATTGGTGCAGCTCTAACTGCATTGGAAACTAGACTTCGAGGGCTTCATTTGATAGGTCGAATGCATGACCACTAGAGCTCTAGATATGGCTTCTGGAAGACGGACGACTAAACCTGTCCTGGCTGGAGTCCACCATCCGATCGAATCACATCTGATCCGATCGRATCGRGGCCCGATTTCCCTTTTAAGTCGATTTTTAATTGTCTTTTAATGAGAGGGTAGGATTGTAATTTAGCAAGCTTGGTTTAATTTAGAAAATTTTAGATGTTGAAAGGGATTCTAATCCTAATTTTAGAGATTATCTTTTATTCTATTTTTTTTACTCTTAGTTTTGAAAAACTCAATTACGTATTGTTGAGGGAAGAACCCTAGTTTTTATCATTCATCATTGGAATTTAATAAAGTTCAATCGTTTATCAATTTCCTTCGCAATTTTCGTAATTATTCATCCTCTAATCTTTTCTAGTATTGCTTTTAATTCGTTTATGCTTTTTATTATGTTTTCCCCAATCGCAATTATCATGTTCAATTTCAATTTTTGTGAGTAGTTTAATTTCTAGGGCGATTGGGGATCTATAGCAATATGATTGAATTGTATTTGGCTTGATTCGATTCTTGACTTGGCTTTTAATCAATTTCCTATTAGATTGTTCTTCATGTTGATCAATTTCGTAGAGTCCAACTTAATTGCTTAATTTGATTAGTCACAAGTCTCTAGATCTAGCGATTGAGACTTAGCACAAGGTCAACRTCAATAGGTAGAACGAGACTTTCCTAGGTCGAGAGATACGGTTAGGAGTAAAACTATGGTTCAATTGATTCAAGAGAGCTTTGACCCTATTTTGATTATGCCTTGTTATGAATTGTTGATGTCGAATTGTTGTTAATTACTGCTATARTGAACCATAGCCCTAGATTCGTTAATCATATAGTTTATTCTTCATTGTTTGTCGTTATTGTTAGTCTTAATTCGATACAACACAAACCAAGTTTTCTCTTATTAGTTTAGATGCATTGATTCAGTTAATCAATAGTTGTTGCTTCTTCGTGGATACGATCCTGTTACCACTAGCTGCAGGTTAGTTTTAATAGGTACTTTTGATAGGCACGCGACAAGCCTGTCATCTGCTATGTGTGTATTAGTATTTATTCAATGATCAAACGCATTGTAATGGACTTTAGACGATCTAAGTTTCTTAGATTGTTGTTGTTGAAACTTATGGAAATTAGATTGTAGACAATAAATTAAGACCAGATAATCAACTTACCAATTAGTTTTCATGACTAAAGAAACACCGAAAACTATCCGCTTATTACCGCTCTTGTAGGGAGGTGGCGGAGGGAGACTCATATGTTGAGTTCCCTAGGTTGTGTTTTGATGGATGACAAACTGCATTGAGCTATCATATTGCATGGAAGTTTCTGTTTGCATGTGCATGTACTAAATGAACAAGTTCAATGGATGAAAAGACGAAACTCATGAAGCCAAGTCTTAAGGATTGCAAAGAAGACCAAGATCTTAGTGTTATATTATTAGGTCTTAGATGCAATGTAAGTAGTATATGGGTTTGTAAATGCATTATAAAGGTTGAGTCTTGAGAGATGAACTAGTTGTGGATAATAAGRAACTTCGGTTACTTATTATACACAACTGCAAATAAACTTGGCTGACTGGAACAATCTGGGAATAGATCTGAATCGGTCCTCTCGAGTTTGCTTCATGCATTTGTATTTTAGGAAAGTTTTATTTCCGCGCAAATTTGTTTTTAAAATACACGATGCTTGAGTTTCTATGCAAGTAAGATAATCTTAAGTATAACAAGTATGTTATATTATATTGCACTGATTTTATTTGATCTCAAATAAAATGAGTGAGAATATTTTCCGTCTAATTATTTCTATATTCCCAAGGAAAATATTCTCTTGCAATATTCCATAACATACAAGCCAAAGACTTACTTAAGCACATTTGCTCGCATACAAACCCTAATACTTTTGCACAATTAGATTTTGAATATACAATTGCAAAAGTACTCTATCTCAAAGATAAAACATAGCATAAACCCGAATATTACAGAGTTTTGAAAAGACTTTCATTTAAGCATTTTAGGCTAAGTATTTTGAGAGACAAAGTGTTGTCATTGAGCATTCTGTGAGTTCAGATTGCTGGGGAAGTCGATCGGGGATTAGCTTCATTTGAACCATCATAGTTGGTGGTTGAGTTGAACTTCCATAGGTGGAAGTTGGGGACCTTCTTGTGYATAAGTGCATAAGTTGGTTAAGTGTATTTCATTTGTTATTCTGAGTGGTTTAATAAAAGAGTGAGAGAGTTGAGGACGTAGACTTATTAGAAGTCGAACCTCGTTAAATTCGTGTGTTGTTTATTTCTCGCATTTATATTTTCGCTGCATACGGACTGGTTCCTACTTGTCTTAATCAATCGAAAATGTTACAACACGTCCTGCTAACGTACTCAACATTCACGCCCGCGGCCTTTTGAGTAAACTTGCACTTTTCATCTTACATTTCCATCTTCGTTGCGGGGTATGAGTGCCACTATTACCGGCAATTCAGGACTGTGGCTATTCTCTCAGTCTGTTGTTTCAGCGATTATTTGGGGTAGACGTTTGATGTTGATGCATAAACGAGAAGTGGCTATAAATGGCCCCAAAGGCCACTTATTTGAGCGC
>SNQN01003000.1:12232-33914 GCA_008642245.1 Bassia scoparia
ATTTCTTTTGAAATTTAATTTTCACGGCCTTGTATCTCATCAACTTGAATTTTGCTGAACTGGACTTATTGGTACGTGAACTGAACTTCATTTTTTTATCGAATTAAATTTATTTGGTAATGACCTGAACTTATTTTTAGCTGAAACCTTAACAAATTTCGTAAGGATTAAATATGTTTTATTGAGTGAAATCTATTTTACCTAACTAAGTTATGCTACTGAACTGAACTATTACTACTGAACTGAACTATTTTTTACTGAAACTTATCTAAATAAGTTGACGGACAGGGCGCAATCATATGTAATTTTTTGTTGCAAGAAAAATTTTGTTAAACTAGTGGACTTGGCTTCGACATGGGGACAACACTGGGAAAGTTTTCGTCATCAGTTAAAAAATTACTATTCCCTCAATAATCCCACTTTGATGAAATTACAAAATAATCTAACTTTTAACCCTGATCTTCCCATAATGCACCATTACCGGTTCAAATTAATTGGTGACCTGCTAAAAAGGTTAAACGTACACGTGGCAAGTTGTGATTGGTTCTTTTTTTTTACCCAGCCTCCCTCTTTCCCCCTCTTCCTCTTCCTCTTCCTCTTCCTCTTCCTCATACAATCACCACCATGGCACCATTACCAACTTAAGTTGCCAAGCACCACCACCCTCAATTCAACTTCGAACCACCGACCTCCCTCGCACCTAGAACCACCCTCGAACCCGGCCTCCCTTGCAGCCTCCCCTACAACCACCCTTTCCTCCCTCGCACAACCACTCACGCACAACCACTGAACCACTCACGCACTCTCCTCTCTCGCCTCCACCTGTTTTCCCTCGCACCTAGAACCACCTTCGAACCCACCCTCCCTTGCAGCCTCCCCTGCAACCACCCTTTCCTCCCTCGCACAACCACTCACGCACTCTCCTCTYTCGCCTCCACCTGTTTCTCTTTAAATTCGCACCACCGCACCCACCTTCTCCTTCAATTCGCACCACCTTCTCCTCCACCTRTTGTCGTTGGGTGGGATTTGTTTCGTGGGGTTAGTTAGGGTTTTGGGTGGGTGGGGATAGCAGAGTTTATGGTTTCGGGGGGGTAGTGGTGGTGGTGGTCTATTTGGCGAGGGAGGGTGTATGGTGGGGGTAGTATTGTGGTGAGTCGTGAGGTAGATTGGGTGAGGGAGGTGAAGGAGGGTGGTCGTTGGAGGTCAATTGAGGGAGGGTGGTGGTCGATTGGACTTGTGGGTGGGTAGTTTGTGAGGTGGCGAGGCTGGTGGTGCGTGGTGTGGTTTGATGGGGGATGGGGCTGGTGGGCTGGTGGTGAGTGGCCTGGTTGATTGAGGTTGTTTGTGAGGTGAGGATGAGTGGTTGATTGGGTGAGAGAGGGTGGTAAGGGATGACTGATTTCCACNTGCAATTGCCTATATCATAAAGCCTACAGCACCGTTGGTGATGAAATCAGTAAAAGATGCTTTGACATCGAGTTCTTCAAATGGGCCGGGTCCAAGCTTGGTATCGCATTTGTGTTGAAGAGCGTGAATAGAAGAAGTTTTAGGGTTTATGRTTGTGGTCTTTGTTTTTGTATTTTAGTTCTTTATGTGTTATTTTCTAGTTTCGCTGTAGATGCCGGAAGACTTTAATTTAATAAAATATCTTCCCCGTAAAAAAAACCATTAACAATATCATATACGGAAGTGTACTATATGTTTTTATTATTACTTACTCTTTTTATGCTTCATATATGACCTAAATATTTGTCGAARTAATAAAAAATAAAAACTATTGGACAAGCACAAAAATAGAAAAATTTGTGCGAAAAACCAAATCTAATACATACAACATTCAAAAACATCATTGAATTTGTTTAGATAAAATCAATCATAAAATTAATTAAAAACATGAAAATCCTACGGAGTACATGGTATGACGTAAGTCACGTAACCCTTAACTTATTTGAATTAAGTTCGCTAGATGTGTAATTCCTAATCTATCTCGCGAATAGGTTTAATAGGRCTATTCAATGRCATTTTTGTAATAATCTCAACAAATCTTAGTTGAGATTGTTACAAAAATRCCATTGAATAGCYCTCTTAAACCTATTCGCGAGATAGACCTGACATCCCTCTCGGTAAACATTCCATTTTTTATCACCCGTGGTAGTTCAAACAACTGTTAATGTATTTCTAATTACAGAATTGTAAAGATTATTCGGAAAAAAAAAATTGGAAAACATATGTCATTTGACTTTTATGGTGAGAATATGTCAATTAAGATATTGTTTTACTTAGCATTACTATACCGCAAAATCTAACCTGACCTGAAACCTAACTGGAAATCGTTAAAAAAATCACTAATTAACCGACCGGTNAAAAACTGTTTAACTGAAAATTGATAATAACATAATGAACTGATTGAACTGAACCCATATGGGTTGAATCGAAATCAACTGCAACTGAACCGAACTGAACTGAAAAGGCAAATCAACTGTGTTGGTTTGAAACTGTAACCCGTAAAGTTATAACTGAAACAATCCAAGCTAAGGAAAAAAACTGAAATCAACTGAACTGAAATCAACTGAACTGTTTGGTTTGAACCATAACTGAACTGGTTAACTGAAGTCCCTCCTCTAGTCATATTGTAGTTTGTATAATTAACTAACGCTCAAAGTAGCAAATCAGTCCCCTAACTTGCATTAATTGTGCAATTTAGCATATTAGGTTTTATTTGAGCAAATCACCCAACCATTTTCAATTTAGGTGCAATTTATTCAATTTAATCTATCTATTACACTATCTATTGCAAAAATATAATCCAATAATATTCAACAATTCAAATACATGCAATATTTTATACTACTATATTGAGCTTTCTTCAATTTGAGCTAATTTCTTTCAATGTTGAGGTTTTTTTTCTTTCCAATTTCTCATCACCAAAATGGGAATTTCTGTTTTTTTGGTGAGTACAAAGAATAGAGATTAGAAGAGATAAATCATCAACAAAGTTTTTTAAAGGTTAAAAACACCAGCCATGTTTAAGCCAAAGAGAGAAAAAGGGGAAAGTAAGGAGAGAGAAGAAAAGAGAAAGTTAAAAATTGAGGCTAGTTGTGTTTGTAAATAAGGTAAGAAGTAAATTGCACGCAAGAAACAAAGATTTGTGGTTAGTAGTTTTTGTTTTGTATTATTAGTGTATTGTATTGTACAAAGATATTGTATTAAAATTAATAATAAAACTTAAATGAACCTAGTTCACAATAAATTTATTGTGAACCAATTAGAAATCACGTGACTTTGGAACAATAGAAGCAGATGCTAATATACTTACTAGTTACTACACACTGCACTCACCGCTAAATTGAAGCAAAGTATGGAATAGCAAACTATCTGCTAAGTAAAACAAACACTCGTCTTCTAGTCATCCACTCATCCAATAATGTTTCTGGTCAACAAACTAACCATCAAAAATCATTTTTTTTTTTGCTCGGTAAAAATAAAAATCCATGAAGCACCAAAAAACATTACACCCTAATCAACCTAGGTAATCAAGACGACATCCCAACTAGGTTGGCACCCCTTGAGTTACCAAGGCCAAAACAACTCTAATTACAAGCAGAAATCTGATCAAACCATCGAGCATCTTTTCTAGAAAGCTTAGAAGGGAGCACCTCCCTAACCCTACCTAACACCAAATCATGAACATATTGAAAAAGAATATTACAGTCTAAAACAGAATTTGACCAAAACATAGCATTTCTGGCTTTCCAAATCATATAAACAGTTGCATTCACGATTGCATAACAAAAATACTTCTGGAAMGTTGAACCTCTGCTTCTCCGCACCTTTCGGAGGCTTTGCACATAAGAAACACTAAACCAACCAGGAAGCCAATGTTTTAATTTCTCCCATAACGGTTGAATTTTTGAACAGCCAAAAAACAGATGAGGCAAAGTTTCACTTTCAACTTGACACAAATTACAAACGTCATCAGCAACAATATCAATATGCTGCAACCTAGCTTTGGTTTTAAGTCTGTCCCTCATGACCAACCAGGCTATAAATCGATGCTTAGGTATGGTCAGCCTATTCCATACAAAAGCACACCAGGGAACCTTCTCATGTTGGCTATCCAGAGCTTTGTACAATTTAGACACAGAAAAATCCAGCATATTCATGATTTCAGCTTTCATACCTTACAAAACTATCTGATCCTTCACTTCACAAATTTTTCTCCAAACCCATCTACAATCCACAGGAGGCCTGTAAGACCACCAGTCGTGATCCTTAATATAGACATCACTCACCCATCTAATCCACATGTTATCTTTCTTGTGTGCTATTGCCCAGACATGTCGTGCAATATTACAGAAATTCCACAAGTTAGTATTTTTAATACCTAAACCACCTGGCCTGCCTGAAGAGGCTGACACACCTCCTCCCATCTAACTGCACCTGCCTTTGTAAGAAAACAGCTCCCCTGCCATAAATAAGCTCGACACACTCTCTCAATACTATGGACAACAGCTTGAGGTAACACAAAAACCTGAGCCCAATACAAGTGTATAGTCATGAGCACAGAATTAATCARTTGAACCCTACCAGCAAAGGAAATATGCCTAGAGCTCCAACAYCTAATCCTTGCTGTCATTTTCTCCACCAAAACCTCACAATCCTTGACACCAAGCCGTCTAGAAGAGATAGGTACACCCAAGTATTTAAAAGGCATGTTCCCTTGAATAAAACCTGTTCTATCCAAAAACTTTGTTGCAAAGCACTATCAACACCTTTGCATCAACAATCATTTTCATCCATATAATAATTGATTAAATTTTGCTCTTATTATTCCTTCTGCTCTGTATTTTCTTATTATGGGATGTTTAATACGAGTAATAATTAATTTACTTTTTTCATTTGTTTTAAGTTTACTTTGATTAAATTTACTTTTTCTTACTCATCAATTAATAAATTACGAGAGAACAAATAAATTGGATTTTTTTTATCTTACAAGCACATATATAAGATATAACACACAATATAAGTATAAGTATATACAGACTACAAAAGTACAGTATATCGTATTAAAGCACACAATATCATTCATAAGACATAATATGATGCAAAAGTACATAATATTGCACACAAATATAATAAATAAGTATATGATATAAAGTACATCATATCGTATTATTAAAGAACATAATATCACACACAAATATAAGATATAATATATGATACAAAAGTACATTATATCGTATTAAAATACACAATATCATTCAAAAATATAAATATCATACACAAAATAATATATAAAATATATGATACAGGAGTACATTATATCGTATGTAAGTACACAATATCATTCAAAAGTACATAATATCACAAAAGTATAAAATATAAGTATTTAATACAGAATTACATTATATGTATCAAATAAAGTACATGATATCATTCAGAATATATATCTCAAACAAGTATATGATATAACAGTCGTACATACTCCTGTTATCATATTAACTACATAATATTATTCAAAAAACATAATATCACACACAAGTTATAGATATAAATATATGATACACAATTACATTATATCTTTTTAAAAAAATACACAATATCATTCACAAATATATTATATCACACATGTATAAAATATAGGGAAATTCGCAGTGGTAGTGATAGGTTTTTTTTAATCCCAATTATAGTTACCAACTTTCTTAGGTTTCTAATCCGTGATTAATTAGGGCATTTAGCCGTTAGTTATGTGTTTAGGCTGTTAAATATGAGTTATTGCCCTAACCTTGGTTAGCTGTTTCCCTCCAATTTCTTCTTAATTGTCTCTTCAACTTCTTCAACTACACAACACTCCACGATCAGAAGCATTCACTCACCTTCATATCTCCCTCGAAATTTTTCTTCATCTTCCTCTGATTCTTTTCTCTCTGGTTTATTCTCAGTGGTTGCGATTTGTTCTTCAATTTGCGAGATATGTTTCTTAGCTATTTAACGTTTCATATCTCCTTTCATTGCTCGATCTCTGTAATTATGTCCTGCATGTTATGATCGTTCAAGTACTCCTTTCGATTTAAAGTTTGTCGTCGAATTTTTGATTATTTCGTTGAAATTGGAATTTCTGAAGATGTTTTTGCCCTAGTTTTTATTTGCGATTTTGAATTGTTGTACTGCTAGTGATAGAACTTGAATTTTATCGTGCATGACTTGCCCTAGAATTTGAATGGTCTTCTCTGTTTTTTCTTGTTTAAGCAAACCCTAAACCCTAATTTTTTGAGAATTTATTGTTCATCTAGTAATTGAACTATTGTTGTTGTTTGTGTGTTTTGTTTTCATCAGTTSTTTTGTTAAGGTGAAGTTATGGGTGATGCTGTGTTGTTGAGATTTGAGTACCGTGGTTTTACCACTGATGTGATGGTAGATGACAAAGACAAGGTTAGTTTGATAGATGTTATGAATGACTACATAGATAATGCTCAGAAAGAGAAGAAGAAGGTCCCTCAATACCCTGGCTTTACATATCTTTTCAAGATGAACCACGTTGAGCTTAGCACTGATATTCACTTGCTTAAGATGTTTCAAGACCTTAGTGATCACAAGGTCATTAATATTTGGGTTTCTGAGTTATCCTATCCTACACCTGTGTTTTATGCTGCCATGAGACTTAGGTTGTCAGAGTCTCCAAGTGTTGATGACAATATTGAATCAAATTCATMTGTGTCCTCAAAACTACCAGTCACCAATGCTCAAACACCTAGAAGAAGTCCTAGGTTGACCCAACCCTTGATCAATGACAATGACTCAAACCCTTTAGGTTTTGCACCAAGTCTATCTCAAGTAGTTGACCCTTCACAACTAGAACAACTTGTGTCTCCTGCTGACAATCTTGACCATGCTTGGGTAAATCTAGAGTGTTGGAATAATTTACATGTTGAGCCTGTTTAGAAAAATAAAGGGAAAGGTAGAGGGGGAGGCAGACTTAGGGGAAATGGTAGAGGAAGGGGTGGTGGTARGGGGATTTTGAAGAATCAGCACCCAATAGAGCTTGACTCCATGCCTGTTACTCAACCTAGTCAGCCTGTGGTTGTGAGGAGAAGCCCTAAACACTTTCAGAATTTAACTAACTCGGTATCCAACCAACCAAACAATGAAACACCCTTTTCTGAACCATCAACCCAACCATCTAACCTAGAATCAAACCAACCATCAAAGGAACCACCTACTGCTCAAGTGTTGGATGAAAACCTAGAGGAGACCAACCAATTTCTGAAGCCATCCTCTCCTCACATTAAGAGAAGGTTACCTAAAACCACTGCTGTCAGGAAAGGGTTGTGGGCACCTAAACCAAGACAAGGTAGACATAGTGCAGCACCATCAAGGCTGGCAAGAGCATTGGAAGTAAGTGAAAACTTTAATCTAGATGGTGATGACTTAGATGATGAAGACTATACACAGTCAGGCACAAAAGAAACATATAGCATACTTGTTTCTCTTGATGAGGAAGATATGGACAGTGGGGAGGTGGGTGATTTGGATCCTGATAATATAGATCAGACTACCATGGCTAGGATACATGACTCCTTTGATCCCTATAAGGAATCAGTCTGGGAAAATCATTGCATTGATGATGACAACTATCTTCTAAGAGTTTACAACAATGGACAATTTTATGTTGAGGATGACAGTGGGGATATTCAGTTAAAGGAGTGGCAGTTGTTCACTGACAAGCACCACCTGAGACTCTGAGAGACAT
Organism: Bassia scoparia; assembly: GCA_008642245.1. NCBI lineage: Eukaryota > Viridiplantae > Streptophyta > Magnoliopsida > Caryophyllales > Amaranthaceae > Bassia > Bassia scoparia. Next base: position 19,983 of record SNQN01003000.1, read on the forward strand.
AGTGAGAGACTACTGCATTCAAAAAGGCTTTGCTGTTGTGGTGTTGCAGGCTAACAACAAAGTTTATACAGTGATATGTAGTGTTGAAACTTGTAATTGGAGGCTACATGCATCTGTTTTGCATGATGGGACCACTTGGGCCATTAAGGGTATCACTAACCCAGAACATACATGTTTAGGCTTGGAAACAACCAACGCAATGGTCACAGCTAAGTGGGCATCTAGAATATTGATGGATGACATCCAGGCAAACAATGACATCCCAGCAAAGTCATTGAATGAGCTGTTGTGGTCCAGGTTTGGGGTTCAGATGTACAGCTCAACATTGTATATATAGGGCAAAGAAACTTGCTCTAGATGAAATTCATGGCATGCATGATGTGTCTTACAGTTACATACCCCACTATTGTGAAGTGGTTAGGAGCACAAACCCAGGTTCCACTAGTCATTGTTCTTGGAACCCTGCAAATCATCCATTTGCTCCTCTAGGTTTCAATAGCTTGTTCATATGCCTCAAAACATGTTTGGATGGTGTTGTGGATGGATGTAGAGGGCTGATTAGCATAGATGGAGCTTTTCTAAAAGGCAACTTTAGTGGTGTATTGTTATCTGCTGTTGCCTTGGATGGGAACAATGAGATGTTCCCCTTAGCTTGGGGAATTTTCTCATCCGAGGATGATGAGTCATGGAGATTTTTCATCTAGCATCTTAGAAACACACTCACAAAGACATCAAGAGGCAATAATTGGTGTATTATAAGTGACAGGCACAAGGTATGAAATCTTTGCATTGTGTACATATATACTTGAAATAAATTTATGACATTTTTGTGTGTTTAAATTACTAATACTAAACCTGTTTGTGTGTATGTGTGCAGTCAATTGACAAAGGGTTCAAGGACATCTGGCTAGATGTGGACAGAAGGTACTGTGCAAAGCACCTAAGTGCCAATTTCAAGAGGAAGTATGGTGGGCCCAAGCTTTACCAGTTATTTTGGTTAGCTGCTGGTGCAAACTCAGCCTACTCTTTCAAGAAAGCCATGACACAACTTCAAAAAACACAACCAGATGCATTAGTGTGGCTAGCAGACATAAGTGATCAGTCACTGTGGACAAAGCATCAATTTAAACCTAGTTTGAAATGTGATGTCAACAAAACCAATTTTGTTGAATCATTCAACTCAACCCTTGGGATAGACAGGTGTAGGCCTGTTATGACTTTATTGGAAGGTAAAATCCAAAACTAATTCTGCATTGTCTACTAATGCATATAAAACCCTAAAATCTAATCCATTAAATTGTGTATTTGCAGGTATTAGAAGGGTCACTATGGTTGGACTAGCAACAAGGAGGGAAAACTGTGAAAGGTGGAAAAGGAAGGACATCTGTCCAAACATTGTTAAAAGAGTGCAAACTCATTTAACTCAATCAAGAGCCTGCAAAGCATTTCCATCAGGGCCAGGTGAATATGAGGTTCATGATGGGAAGGTAGTTCTACCAGTAAGCTTGAACCATCATACATGTGTCTGCAACCTATGGCAACTTAGTGGGATTCCCTGCAAGCATGGGATGAGAGCAATACTAATGGCAAGGTTAGATCCACATAGGTTTGTACATGAGTGGTACAGTGTCAAAAGATACAAGCTTGCCTATGGAAACTCAATCAAGTCAATTCCTGATATGGAGCAGTGGCCAGACACTCAAATGCCTGTAATTCAACCTCCAGTGTTCAAGAGAGGAGTTGGGAGGCCTACTAGACAAAGAAAAAGGGCAGAAGAAGAGGAGAGAAAAGGCAAAAGGAGCAAGACTGTGAGGTGTGGACTGTGTGGGACATTTGGTCACAACAGAAGGAACTGCAAGGGTGGAGACACAGCCAAGCAGGTGAAAGAAGCTCAAGTACAAGGCAAAGCAACAAACACAACCACCAAGAGGAAGGGAAGCAACACTGTAAAGTCTGGAGCAAAGAAGCAGAAAAAGACATGAAGATTTGCATTTGGTTGCAACACACTACTGGCATTATTAGTATAAGAAGTATTAGTTCTTTCTATTATTACTGTAACAGTACATTATTAGAATTTGAAGTTTTTGTCCTAGTATGAAGCTTTTGGATTCGTTGACATTATTATGTGTGTTTTGCATTTGCAAACTAATTGACAGAATTATCATGCAATGGTATCATTATTATGTTTATTTTCCTTGAATTTCATTTCAGTTAACATATTATACTGCAAATGTTCTCTTATATATACAAATAATACAACAAAGTGAAATACTAAAACAAAGGAGAGAAATACAATGCGAAGTAACACTATTAGTTCACAATTAATAAACTCAAGATTTTATWMMWTGAGAACAAASATTACATCAACATAAAMAAACCCTAACAATCTGAAACTAAATAAAATACAGTACAACWTTCACTTGAAAAAATTTAGCATGAAATAGACTACAAACATAAACAATGCTWTCTTAATTCCTTTCGAAATGATATTCTTCAACTCTGCCACACAATTGAGTATCTCTGACATTTTCTCAGCCACATCTACAACAATTCCAGAGGCAATTCTCTGATTGTTCACCACCACCAAATCATCTTTGTTAAGCCAATAGTAAAAACCACAATCATAGCATTTGTAATAGGGTCTCCCTGGATTTTTGCCAAATTTCGTAAATATGATGTTACATTTCTTTGAACCATGACGACGGCTGCAATTGCGAATTCTAACCATTGCCCCTTCGTTGTTGACAATCCTAACAGTAGAGGAAGACAAAATTGATTGCTGAGACATTCGACTAATCTGGAAAAAAGCAAGAAAATTAGGGAGATGAAAGGAGGAAGAACAGGAGAGTGGATTTCGTAACAGGAAGATGGAAGACTCGATATTAGGGTGAAAGCAAGCAACAACAAACAATTTAAACTACAATAACAAAGCCTTAACCATGGTTAACAAAATAAAACACACTTAACAACTAGATTAGTGCACTTAACGCCTAAATGCCCTAATTAATCCAAATTAGAAACCTAAGAAAGTTGGTAACTATAATTGGGATTAAAAAAAAACCTATCACTACCACTGAGAATCCATGAAACCCCATTAATACCACTGGGAATTTCCCTAAAATATAATGTAAAATGAAGAGGATATTGTATCATATATGTCATATATATGATATAAATATGTGTTATAAAAATGATATAAATATGTGCTTATAAAAAAATGATATGAATGTCAAACACAGGGTTAACCAAATACTCGTATATTATAATACATAGGGAAAAAAAAAAAGAAACATACAATAGAGAAAGATGCAGCTTTCCTATTTCTCATCTTTATCGAAGTTAAAAAAGGTGGACTATATAATATGTGAATCAAAAATTAAAATTGAGAAAGATCATTGTTTTGTCAATTAATTGATGATCAAATCAGGCGAGCGAGAGTCGAGATTGCCGCGGAATAAGAGCTCTTGCATACTTATGGCCATAGCTTCAATTGTCTGAAATATTTCAAGATAGAAATAATTAAACAGAAACTGTCACGTGAAGTTGTTTGGGTTCACAGTAAAATTATTGTGAACCGGGTCCACGTAAGACTGATTGTAAAATTAAATACTTTTATCAATTTAATATAAAAATGAAATAAATATTAAATAAAATAAGATTATTATTAATTCGGGTGAATTGCACCAAATTTTAATCTTATGCTGTGTTTGGATTGAAGCATTTCATTTGAAATGCTGGATTTGGACCAAATAAGCTGTTTGGCTGATCCAAACCCACCTAAAAAATAAGCAATCTTTTCAGAATTTAAAATTCCACAAAAAACCCTGTCATTTGAAATTCTATCCAACGTTCTCTCTCCTCTACTTAGGCCACCACTAAAGTTTCTGACTTCTCTCTCCACCGCTCACCGCCGGTAGCTTGACACTATTCGTCAATCGTCACCTTCGTTTCTCTCTCATTCGTCGAATCGCTCTTCGACGTTGTCGTTTCTCTCTCCTCTTCCACCTTCGTTGTTGGATGTCGTTGATTCTTTCTACTCTTCGCCTCCGCTAGCTGCTGATGTTTGATGTCGTTGATTCTATCTCCTCGTCGCCTTCGTTGTTGCTGCTTGGTGTCATCGTATCTCTCTCATCTATCGTCGTCGCTGCTTAATTTCTCTCTCCCCTGCCATCGCGTGCTGCTCAACGGCGTCGTTTCTCTCTCCTCTACGGTCGCCGCTGTTCATCGATGCCCTCTCCCGTTGTTGTTGATCGTTGTCGTTTTTACTGGTGTTCCCCTCTTCTCCCCCAATTTTCTGACCTAACCCTAATTTCACAATTTGCTCCAATATTCATTGCTTTTAGTCTTTTACTAATAGTTTTAGGGTTAAAATCGAATTTTTTATTTTCAAAATATTGGAATTAGATAGATAAATTGTTTAGATAAGTTGCATTAAAAGTATATACGGGTATTCGTATTTTTTATTTTTTAATCACATTGTATTGTATTTTGATTCCATATTTAAAGTTCTTTATATTACCAAACAATTATAAAAATTTGATATTCTGAATTTGAAATTCTTGTATTCCCAAACAATGAACTTGGATTTGAAATCCAGAATTTGAAATCCAAAAGTTCAATTCCACTATTTGAAATGAAATATGTGTATCCAAATGCAACCTTAGGGAGTTGATTTGCACAAATTAAACCTAAGGGGTGAACTTAAGTGTAAAAGAGATGACTTCGAAATTGAGGAAAAAAACACACAAAGGACCACTGACACGAACATCCAAGTGACAAATGAAAGTATCTCGAGGGGAACAAAGATTGTTTTTATGAAGTCATACATATTAAATACGGCAAATTCGAGCACTTAGATCAATATAGAATACTATTTCCAGTCGAGCATAATAAAAGATAGACAACTCTTCGTTCCTTTCTCACAAATTGTATTCACAAAAGGTTTTAAAATTACGCTTAAAATTCGTATAATAATAAAAATAATAAAATAAAAACTTAATTTCATCATGCTCAAATGTTGCTCTTGTTACCATTAATTACACCGCTAGCTATACTTTATGAGGCTATGACGTTCCAATTCAATATATTTTAAATATGCTGTTAATTATAATTTATTTCATTTCCAAACTAACAATCGTCCAACGAAAATATAATAAGGTGACATACATGTATTCAATTTTCAGAATGTAAATCGCAATTAATTCACTATCCAAATCAATATAATTCAATTTTAAAATAAAATAATTACCAATTAAATACAAGCTAATATAATATTTTAAAATATTACAACGTGGAACACGGCGCGCATGCGCGCCGTGTGCCACAAGTAGTGGTGAAAAATATTTGAAGATATTTAACACCATAGATATATTTGAAAAATACTCCATTTAAATTTAAGATATTTTATTATTTTATTAAGTAATTTGTATATAGATAATAAACAAAGAACATCTTCAATTAAATTTTAATTTAAGATTGATTTAGGTGATTCTAATTTATTTTGTATTTGATTTATTATTTAATATTAATATTATTATTTTTTATTTTACGAAAACTAAAAAAACCCGCTAACACCTACTTGATGATTTCCAAAATCATCATCCAATGTCGTACTTGAAGTCCGAATTAGAAGGTTGTGATTCCAACTTTAAATTTAAAACTTGACTATTATTTTACGAGAATTGAAGTAAATTAACATAAACTGAATCATCAACAACAAACTATTATCTCTAATATCCTTTTCCAACAGCATTATCTAATTTAACGGATTTAGCTGTCTTTTTGTTCGCAATTAGCATTCAAAATTCTTTTTTAATCCTTCAATATCTTTTCCAATCTATCTCATTAAAAAAGATAAACACAGTTTTGCATGCCATTAATTTCAAATCTAATCTAAACTATTATAAGAATATTCTCAGTTATGATTGAAGTGATACCCTTTGACTCTTAAAATTGCCATGATTATCACGATATAAAATATAAAGTAGTCATCCTATTATTTAATTGACTCCTTCAWTCAAAGTTTCTGCATATATATTCCACTTGACTTCAATCAAACTGAAAGATAAGGGGGCAATCATCATGACTTCACACTGTAAGTTWAATCAAATTTCTCAAGTACCCAATTYTTAATTTGATATATTGTTCTAATTTTTATGAATTATGAGGCATAATTCTTTCATTTTATGCTGATTTTGGTTAAAAGTTGCCCGATTTAACTAATTTGGTTCTTTTGTGAATTATTTGATTTGTTGAACTAATTTGGCTGTTTGAATTATATTGGTTTTTATCTACAACGTATTATTTTGCAATCTGTGTTTTTTTTTTTTTAAATTGAGTGGAAATAATCAAAACCCAGAAAAAAAAAGAAGAAACTTTTTATTGATTAAGCTGTGATTTCATAGTTCATACTCTACTATAACTCTGTTCAAACTGAAGGATTAGTAGTTGAGATTGTCATCTTATAAATATCTTTTTGAAGAAAGTATAACTGAATTTGTTACAAGGTTTTTTTACAGAATTTGCATGTAGTTTGTGCTCTTTCTATGATGAGTCATCTTGATCAGTTGTCAAGTTAGTGTCATGGAATACTGTCATTCTAAATTGATCTGCAGATGTGCTTCGCGCTGGCGTTATCTTCAATGCTTGTTACTTGTGATTTCCATTCCGGTGCATCAGATTTTATGCTTCTTTTTGTTGACTGATGTACTTATTATAGTGCGGTTGATCTGATTCGTTGCTTAAMGCRTTGCAGGTGTTGTCCCTTTTACTCTTCTCCTGCTCTTTGTGAGCTGTAGCGCTCGTCCTGTGTATCAGCTCCTAAGAAAAGAACATGTAGGTAAAAAGCAGCCCTTACAAACTTTCCGTCCATATAACGTTGCACACCGAGGTTTCCAATGGAGAATATCCGGAAGAACTGCTGCTGCGTACCAGGTGTGCTTGGATTTATTTTATTTCAAGAAGAATTCTTATGCTTTTTGCAGGTGTTGATAACCTGTCTTAGGATCTTAGATTCTATAGGTGCAATTACTTTGTCGAATGATTAGTGTTTGCATCTGTGCACTTGACTCTTACTTTTAACATTGCGTCCACTTGTTGAATAAGATTAATTTATCTGATTATTCCACCTTGAATCAATTCTTGGAAATCTTGCATTAATTTGAAGTGATGACAAGCCTTTCTTCTAGTTCCGTTGATCATGGTATCTGCATACCTAGCTTTACCGTGCCAATAAGTAGTGCATTGACCTTAAAGGTGGCTTTTCTTGGCAGAGAGCTATAGTAGAAGGAGCAGACTTCATAGAATCAGACATTACAGCCACTAAGGATGGTGTGCTWATATGTTTTCATGATGTCAATCTTGATGATACCACCGACATTGCRGACCACAAGGAGTTTGCCAATCGCAAAAGAACCTATGAGGTCGAAGGAGCCAACATCACCGGATTTTTTGCTGGTACAGTATATTCATCATTTTGGAGTCTTCGAGCTGTCGTTTATTTGATTGTCTACCTGTTGATACATAGAAAGTAATTGAGAGTTAACAAACCAATCTGTAATTATGTTCAGTTGATTTCACATGGAAGGAACTTCAAACATTGAGAACAAAGCAAAGGTTTTCATTCAGGGATCAACAATATAATGGTAAGTATGCTTTCTGATGCAGATTCGGAAGTTCACTTTGTTAGCTTGCTATTTCTTCTAATGCTCTCATTTAGTCCCTCAATAARCAAAGGCTTTCTATAATCTAGGTTTTTTCACAGTTATGATTTTGTATTACAGGAAAGTTCCCTATCATTACTTTCGATGAGTACATATCCATTGCTCTTGATGCTCCAAGAACTGTTGGGATATATCCAGAGATAAAAAGCCCTGTATTTATCAATCAACATGTCAGTAAATCTACTCGTACTAATTATGTTGAACTGTATATTTTCTACTGCCATAATCATCTTATGAACATGCTTGCATACTTAGCTGTACCATTCAAATGTAATGTGATGCACTAGAAAATATTATTGGCCATGTCAGGAATCTTATTTTTCGCTTTCACTGGATCGGTAACCTAATTTTACAATACAATAATCATTGCGAACCACAAGTTGTTGAACTCTGTTAATCTTTATTAATGAAGAGTTGTTATAACTCAATTTCAAAATCTTCAATTAGGTGGAGGGAGTGGTGTTTCCCTTTGTGTAAACTGTGATGTCATTTCAATTTTCGTTTATCTGTTTATTCTGCAGGTGAAGTGGCCTGGTGGCAAGAAGTTTGAAGATGTTTTTGTAGAGACCCTTAAGAAGTATGGTTACAAAGGTTCTTATTTGTCAGATGATTGGCTAAAACAGCCTTGTTTCATCCAATCATTTGCTCCTAGTTCACTCGTGTACGTATCGAACCAGACAGATYTGCCCAAAATATTCTTGATTGATGACGTGACTGTGYTGACTCAAGATACGAACCAGGTTTAACCCTATGTCTTGTTTATTTTATTACACTATTGGTGGCACTTATACTATTGCTGCTTCACTTTTTAGAAACACCTTACAGAGTAACATACTGTCATTATCTTGCATTGCAGACGTACTCGGAAATCACTTCAGATGCTTATCTAGACTACATCAAAAAATATGTTGTTGGCATTGGACCCTGGAAAGATACTGTGGTTCCAGTGGTGGACAATTACGAGCAAGAACCTACAGACCTAGTTGCCAGAGCGCATGCTCGTGGCTTGCAGGTGCTTAAATGGCTATGCCTTGTTTTTTGAATAATTGTTTGATTCTCTATTTGACCGTGAAACATTTGTTTGGCTTGAACTTACGTTTAGCCTTACCTCACAATGAGCACTGCAAGTAAAACTTAAGATCGCCCAACAATCTAGGATTGCAATATCTGAATAAACACATTACTGTATACCATCACTTCARCATTTATCCTTCATTAGTGGCACTTAATTTGCTAGTGTCTTAATGCGTTGTTCATATGAATCCAGGTGCATCCTTATACCTACAGGAACGAAAACAAATATTTGCACTTTGATTTCCATCAAGATCCCTACATCGAATATGATTTCTGGATAAACAAGATCGGGGTGGATGGCTTATTCACAGATTTCACAGGCAGCCTTCACAACTACCAGAAATGGACCTCTCCTCTATCCAAAAGCAAAAGTGACGATGATCAGGCGACACACTTGTTGCATAAGATTGCGAAAATGCTGGATGGTTATGTTTAGATTGATCAGATTGCCAAAATGTTGGCAAGGTATGATAGATTACCATGAAACCACTTATTCTTTCTGGTGTTGAAGAGAAAGCTAGATGAAGCAATGAAATTGCAGCCTCTTGACATCTTCATTGTGTTTTATCTTCCACTTTAATTTTTCAAAACAAATTGAAACAAWTAATTCGGAAAAGTTTGGTATATACAAATTCACTTTTTATTATTGAATCTTCTTGGGGGTATTCTTCTTTWTGCATACTTTGTCTATTCTTCAAAAACCAAAACAACAGTTATAAGACACAACTGGTTGCAATCTCTTCCTGTGTTCGGTTGGCCTTGTGATGTTCTTCAGCTGCCCATTTTAGTTGAATGTTTWTTCCCTTTTAAGTTATAGGATTCGATATTATGAATTCACGATATACTGGTTGGATAGTTTATTCTGTATAACTGACGAGGACTTGCAGGGATGATACCTGATTTGGCAAAGAAGAAGTAACATACCCCTCGGTCGTTTTCCTACTTTGCCACCATTGTTGTTGAGAACCCATCCAAGCCCTGCCCATCGTGTTTGTTTGAGCAAAGGTGTTTGCCACGAAATACCAAATTTATTCACATGATAAGAATCTAAAAAACTGAGGGATCAATTTTCCACTTTCCAGAGTTGAGTAATTTAAAAGTTATTTCAGAGGGAAAAACTCGAAACACAACTTTAAACATTAATACGAAGTATCTTTAATTGCACATAGAAATATGAGTTCTCTAACATGAAGTGAATAGTACCCAAGGTCAACATTTAGCAAGTATTCCATATGAAAAGACTTCAGGAGTAACATATATGAGGATATATCAATTAGATTTCAATTATTACAATATACTCTATTATCAGCATGTGTAAGCAAATTATCATGAGGCAGGTAAATCATACGAAGTTATCACTTCATTAACGACAAGGAAAGGAGTACATTAGAATTCTACTCATAAACTCTGAATTCAGATATCGATCAATCAATCAATTAAAGCCGTATTCCCATAAGTGAGGAAAATGAAAACCCAGCCTAGAGCCCCTTTCGTGTCTTAGGGATTGAGTATTAAATGAGCCATTGAGCACTTCACTTATTGAGCTGTAGTTCTGAATCTCACTCGAGCTGTACTTCTCTCYTTGGTGGATCCAGTTGCAAGTAGTGGAAAGGCTCTGTTGGCTCCTCCCTAAATGAAACCCAAGCATCAAGAGACCAGCTCAAATCACTTGAACATTGTGGGAACAACATAATTCCAAGATTAAAATAACTAATATGGGAAATTGGGAAGTAATCAAGAAAAAACATACCCGGGTTTTGAGCGCATGCACCGCCAAAATAGCTTAAAAGGGCCTGGCACGGTCTTGAAAGGGTTCCCCTCAAAACAAGCCTACAATAGACAAAGAACAGCTTGTTAAGACAAAGTTCCATGTATCCACCTTTCCAACATGTAACATAGGTACTTTAGCCAACATCTAAATAAGAAGATTACAAAAATATAGAGTTTGAGGCCTTTTCACTTTTTCAGTATYCACTAAAAGCTATGTTTATCACTCGTATCAGTCTAACAATATTGGAGAGAAGGTAAACATCCAGAACTGAAAACCCTAAAACTGTACCTAAAAGTAAATCATATAACACAGACTTCGTTGTCTAACAAATTATCAAATATGCCAATATGCGGCTTCAAAAAGGACAACCATATCTCCTACAGCAACTACGGTCTGTTTGCTTCATCAGGATAAAGATTGAACAACAGGGTAGGTAATAACTTAGAACTTAGGAGCATAAAAAAAATTCAAACCAAGACAGTTTAAACAATTGTATCAGAAAATAATGGTTTAAAAGTTAGCACTCTTCAAAATCCTTGCAACAACGTTGAAGTTATACAGGGGACCTGTGCATTCTAATTAAAAGATATAGTAGCACATAAAAGCTATTGAGTTGTACACCCACTTCAAAACCAATTTCTACTATACTAATTTTAGCTCAGGGAATTTATGTAAGGGGTAACTAGTTCAGTCCACATCATTTCTCAACTCWTAACTATCTCCTACAATCTGGAGGAGTTATGCTGCAAGAATGAGGCTTGAAACCTACGTACAATAACTGGTTCACTATTATCTTAGGTAAAATCTAAAAACAAATTTCTTTGATTTTTTCAAAAGAAGTAATTGATCAAATTTCAAAATACAAGTAGTAGGTTGTACGCAGATGAACTTTCTTTGAAACTCATGTAGATCCAAAAAACAAAAAAAAAACCCTCTTTTGTATTGCTTTATATCTGGCAATTCAAAAGTCAACATAAACATTTTATTGATTCCCCCCATTTTTAATTTGTTCTAATTGTACAACCTGATGATGCCTCCTTAGCTTCAATGAAGTTTATACAAAGTACATAACATTAGTCAATTTCACATCTAAGGTATATTAGAAGATAGAACCATGCCATTTCGTAATTTCAACTCATATGAAAGCGAAAATTGGACTCTACCAAGATTTTTGTAAGAAAGTCAAGATCAAATATAAGCACCTCAACACTTGTACAAAAATGTACATTTGTAAATTGTAACACATTTTGATAGCTTCGCTCAGATTATATGTGTTTAAATTTCAGCACTATATATACATACGAGGATTCTCCGAGGAAACTCTTCTTACAAGTTTTGGAGTAATAAGATGTTGTCCTAAAAGTTTCAGAAATATAAGCTTCGGAGAAGCTTTAGTGGCATGACAATCTTAAATCTTCAACTTCTCACTTCCAATCCCTAAAATCTGATCAATTAAACACCCAGCACCAACATCACAACCAGAGTGACACCCTATTATTCTCATTTGCACTTTGATAGTTAGTTTCATCAAAGAACATACACAGCATTTCGGCAATTTCACATCCCAAGCCCGACACCAAAGGTATATAGTGTAAGAAAGAACCTAGCCCTTTTCATCTCATATGAAAAATGGAATTTGGACTTTACACATGAATTTTGTTAGTATGACATGATCAAAGATAAACACATTGTTAAATGCAGCATAATTTTGCTCAAACAAAGTACAAAAGATTGTTTTGCTAGCTTCACTGGGATAATTTGTGTTTCTGTCAAAAAAAAAAAGAGAAAGAAAGATAATCTGTGTTTACTTTTCAGCATTATTTACAAACCAAGAATCTCTAAGTAAACTCATCTTACTTGTTACGGTCTTACGGATTAATAAAATGATGTCCTCAAAGTTTCAGAAATATAAGCATCAAGAGAGCTTTAATGGTGTGATAATCTCKATTCTAATCCCTAAAATTTGATCAATATATCAATAGTGTAACTAGATTGAATTCAGCAATTGTCTTCGAATTGTAATAATGTGCTACTTCAAAGAGCTTACTTAGGCAAGATTTTCCGGCATTTCGCCAAAATTTTCAGAAAAATGCAGCAGTAATTCAAATCTAATTCATATWTCATACAATCGAAGTACGGAATAATTGCTTTGGTTAAGATGAGTAGAGGAACAATTAGTTAAACAACGTTAAAATCAGATACATTGACATGAATTGAGCAAATTGAGGAAATAAAATTAGGGTTTAATTAGGGGTTTGAAGAGAGGAAAGAAGAGGGAGAAGACCTGAATGACATCTTCGACACGATCATTGCAGCGGTGAGGAGTAGGTTCCCGGTGGTCGCCTTCGGAGACGCCCCATGGACTCTCTCTCCTCTTCACCGGTGACGGCGACACTGACTGCGGCGGTGGTGACGGTGGTGAGTCAGTCGTACTCATTACTCTCTCTCTTGTTTTTTCGTTGAAGACTAGTTCTGGGTCCAAAGTATAAACAGACTGAGTAATTATCTATGCAACACGGTGTTTGACGTTTATGCAAATTTTTACATTGTCTATGCATATTATTTCGATATCTATGCAGACTATGCTTATAATAATGATGTTCACAAAAAAATAAAAATATAGACATCAAAGTGTATTGCATAGACATTATTGCACATTTCATAGACATCGTTGGGTTGAGGGATTTGTCCAACACAACGTTATATTTATCATGACTCTAAACATATTAGTGACTAGTGAGTAGTGACGATCAAAATGCGGGTCGAAACGGGCTAAAATTGGGCTTTTTMAAACATTGCCCAATCGTGCTTGGYGGGTCTACTTGATTYTGGTTGYCTTGCCTGAAATAGCAAAAAGTTGTGCRGGCTTTGCAGATCATCTAAAAAAGATAACTAAAGAGGCCTAATTTTTTTTGTCGGAAGCAAATAAATAGCGAGCCTGACTACAGTCGACTACGAGGCGAAAACTTGCTGCCAAAAACGGSCTTAATTGYGGACGGGCCAACAGGGGTGGGCTAGCATTGATCAAGTCTAAGAGACAAAGATCATTGAATAAAGATTTAAGTCCGACTTTGGTAACTCAGTGCATTAATCAAAACCATGTCTAAATACTTGGCTCGGTTCAAATCGTGGTGAGTCTTGGTAATCTTGAACCTCAGTTTCAATTATGATTTTTGTGAACCCTAGTCTTGACACTTCATCCTGCAATGCAAATAACTACTAGTCATCCGGGGTTTTTTTCCAGTTAGAGTGGATCATACTTGTAATATCCATGAAATTCATGATTTTCTAATCGATGGTGTTGGTATTTCCGAAATAAAATTGGTTATGTTCCGTCAAGAATTTTTTTTTTTTATTACAAATTCT
>SNQN01003001.1:0-11067 GCA_008642245.1 Bassia scoparia
TAAACAAACGATCATGGTTGGAATTGTGATCGCGGTGGTCTAGTAAAAATCCTCAACCTTTTTTTTTTCCTCGAGGCGGTTTTAGGTTACATACAATGTATCATCAGATAGCTAATATAGTGATTTTTTTTCTCCTTTTTCATTGCATTTACCATTTGATTAAAAAAAATGCTTTTTGCATAATCCAAAGGTATTGGAGTTTGTCTAGTCCACATGTATATGTATCACAATGATTTTGATGACAAGAAAATAAATAAATAAGGCAAGGTTGTGATAAGAGAAAGTAGAGATAGAAAGAAGATGAAATTAAAAATGTTAGGGAGTGTTGATTAGTAGTTGTGAGTTATAAAGTCGGGGTGATGAAATTGCAATTCAAAGGGTTGGCATGTGATTATTGCAGTGAAGAGAAGAAGAGTTTTTCTTTGAGGTTGAGGGAGTGTTACATGGCGTCCATTCCATGTATAGGTAGGAAAAAAATGACAGGAGTTTGTGTGGCAAACATTCAAACATGTAATTAAGTGTAGTTAAATTTAGGTTTGTTAGGGTTAAGAAAATAAGTGAATCGTCCTATCCTTGTCTCTCAACTAGTCAAATCATCAATCCTCTAATCCAACTCAAGGCAAGAGAAATGAACGAATACAGACGTACCATGTGGGTTTTTCTCAAGTGAAGTGTTACACCTCGATCTGGACGATGTGTGACGCTCTTGTGTATTAGTTTTTTGGGCGTGGAGAAAAGTGCTTCCAAACAGCACCTTTATTTTTTGATTTTTTTCCCTTCTTGGTTACAAACCTGTTAATTTTAATTATCAAGAGTGTGACGGTCACACGTATGTACCCATAATTAAAAACAAATCTTTGTAATCCATGGGAGTTTATAGCTCCTTGTTTTTGGCTTAGGGAGGAATTTGCATTATTATGGTCAAAATTGACCCAATTTCAAATTGGCCAACAATTAGTATGATAAAAAAGGTCTAAAGGAGGGGACCTTGATGTACTGACAATAATATGTTTGCATTTGGATTCATCAATCGTGATGTATATATTTGTTGTTTTTTGGTTGCAATCTTTCTAATTTTCTCTCTGAATATTTTTCCCCCTCTTATCTTCTGACTCTCTCTTTTTGTAGTGTTCTGAGCCAAATCTGCTCAATGCATTAGTGAATTGCAATGGCAACATTTGTAGCTTGTTAATTTTTTGCTTGAATTTCACCGCATATATGTGTACTAAAAAATCGCCTCTTTTAACTAAGTATCGTGTAGTAAGCTATATGTTTGGTTCCTACATACATAAGGATACAAATAGATTCAACTTATATATATGTATGCATTGAGAGAACTATTACATACTATCGTTCCCAGTGACAATGACTACCGACAACACGTGAAGCTAGTGCTGCCCTATACAATCCGGATATTATCTATCTATCGTCTTCATAAAAATTATCTTATTAAACTAACTCATATTTATGTTAAGTTTTCGAATTTTAATTTAATGTAAAGAAATATCATATATAGGGCGAAATATATGAGGTAAAGGTAAGGTTGTCCTTTAAATGAAAGGTATGAACAAGTAAACAATGTCTCCTTGAGATCATACAATTTAAATAAATAATAAGTGCATATTGCTTTAAGTGGAATTTGCTTCTCAATTTCGGACTATTTTACCTACTTATTGCAAATGCTAGTAATGTACTCACGATAATCTATCTACAATTGGAAGCCTTCATCATTACATTTAATGGTCGTTGTCTCTCATATTGGATCCCAGCCCTTAATTATACTAGTATTATAAGGCAGAGTTGGATATAATGAGAAATGGCGCGAACGACCCTCGTTAAGTGATGAGAGCAATTTGATTTTGGGATTTTGCAAGTGACAGTCAATGACTGAGCAACCGTGCAGATAGTGATTATGCAATGAAATTTTCAAGAACTATTTTTTTCAATTTATTGCATATTTCATGATTAAATTCAAGCACATCCACTATTTTTGTCCTGCAATGAATATGATCATACAATTTATAAACTACACGAAACTAATCGCAATTACTTCGTTTCTCACTCTCTTGTTTAAACGTCCTTCCTCTATTGATCTAATTCTATCTTACTGTATCATCAGCTACTCGTATATGACATATGGAGATATTATGATTGCTGTATAAGTAGGACTTATATGTGGCACATGCATGTAGAGCAATGGCAAAATGCAAGCTACACTCTCTGCCCTCCATTTACACATGCAAAATGCAATAATGAGTACGTAATTTAGATTGGCAAATTGAGTTTAATGTATTGGTGAATGTAAACACGTATGAAGGCAATTGATTGCCGAATACAATCCGTGCTGCCAAAATCGTTGCCAATAGGATATAACATATGGTTAAATAGGAGAGCCTTACCTAATTCTTGATCAATCATCATGGCGCGCGCGTTGTCGTGTCAAGATCCGTATGCATAACATAATAATAAGTCATGTGTAATCTTGATTTGAATATTTGGATAAGTGAATAAGCTATTATTTATTTACTTGACCAAGAGAATTTTAAACATTCACTTTATAATACATAGCAGAACGGTCACGGATCAAAGTTGTATTATGAGACCGTAAAAAAAATGCAAAGTTGCAATGTATTTGGCGATGGAGAAAGAGAGCTTAATGATGACGCCAACGATTAGCTTGCATATGTGATATAGGAGTAAGTCATTCTCTCTCAACCGATAGCAAGCTAAACATCTGACCAAGAACCTTTGCATATTCAATTCCATGATAAACACATCAATGCAAATATAATATGGATGTAGTTCTCACACTATACTACACAAGATTAATTGAAAATGAAAGATTACATGATTAACATGAAAACAGTCACAGTCAATTCTCACATCATCCATCTTCTTTTCCTCCGAAATATAATAAAAAAATAATCAGGTGGAGCGCATGGCTTGCATACCACACATATCTGAATTAAATTGTGAGAACTCAATCTAAACTCACGGATTGCGACTTTATTAATGAAGTTGTATAATTAAAAAAAGAGTATCGTATCAGACAATTACATCGAATGAATATAATGTTCAATCACAGAGCTCATAACATAATGAATTGTCACTGAGAGCGAATAGTGATAGTGACAACAATATCGGGACATCAATACTTATCTACTAAACTTTGGTTGAATCAAGTCAAATTTCACAGTCCCTTCCTTTATGTACCTCGAAAAAATAAGTATGGAGTTAAAATGCATTGGAGCTCAATGCTGCAATCCCCAAACCATCATAATTCTATTGATTGCGATGATACCGATAACTTGTTCCCCCATTTCTAAATCAGTGACGCGAGCGTTTATATAGTATAGTATATTGTATAAAAAAATTAAGAATACCTTAAACATAATACTCTATTTAAACTAATGTTCAATGTCCCACGGAGCTCTAACAAATTCCACGAGAGAATAGTGATAGTGTAGTGTAAAAAATATACGGAATCAACAATGTATCGAACATAAAGTTCTGGTTGATAGCGATAGACTCTAACATGATGATCGACCTCCCTAGAACGTTCCCTTTAATTTGATATTCCTTGAAAACAAATAAATTAAGAACACAACCACGAATGGACATGGAACACATAGATAAGAATAATGGACATAAAGTAATCAAAAGGAGTCCAAAGCAAATTACACAGTTGGAGTACATAAAATTAATAATGACATTCAACAACTTTTATTTATTCTTTTGTTGATACTGACTCATAAATTAGCATGTAGGAAAGACCACAAATTGAGTTGAATACGAATTGATATATAGTATTCAGAGACAATTTGTGAACATGATGATAAAGACTTACATATGCTAATACCAAAAAAATAGAACTTCTTGATTTCAAAAGTTTTTTCATACTATCATCCCACTTGTGAGCATTTGTTCCCATAAATCTTTTTTGTACTGTTAATGAATATCTATCATATATTAATATATATTACTAGATATACTATCGCTATATGAAATTTAATTACATGACATATATTTTAATGTAAATGCAATCAATGGTTATTTACACCGATCTAGAAGTGATAAAAGCTTTCTCTTCTATTATATTAATTATAAAACTTTTAAGATAAAATCTAAAATAGAAGCCAGTCTTCAGATAACATATAATACTACTCAACATAATTCCTAAGAATAATCCGATCCGGGGTTATGCACCTAGTCAGGTGTGTACGGTGAACTTCAAAACACTACGAGGCAGCTAGTTGTAAGTGTATAGATGCAGTCCCTCCCATTATATATCGTTTTGCCACTCAACCACACCTGTCTACAAATTATCAACCCCAAATATATATTACCACAGAACCAACTTACCAATTCGAGAATTATTTATTCAGCGACCATCTATCATTATGTATCTATATCTTTCTGTACCTCGAATCTCGATTGTGTAAGAATAAATTGACAACATGTTCCAAACTAACATTATAACATTGAAAATACATCACATAAATATTGCAAGTTTACAAAACAATACCTCAAGGTTTGTTGAATTCTAGATTAGTTAAGAACACGAGATGATCGATGTGTGGTCCTGTCTTGTTTGCCCCATCATCACACTCTTCTTACCAAAAGCACTTTAATGATTAGAACTTGATATGAAGAAGCTTAATTTGCATAATATATACTTCGCCGATTTTTTAAAAAAGTACTCACACACTTTTCTAAACACGCAACGAACGTACAATTAAATGAATCACGTTTCCATTTTCCGACTTGTTGAGATTAATTTAGTCGAAACGTCATTGAAAAACGGTCTAATTAGTTGCTATATTCAATACCTCACGTCACATTGCATGACCTTAAACTTGAGAATAATATTTTCATAAAGTCGCATGTAGGTTATTTTTAGGGAGGGCTAGCTTCAATTCAACTCAATTCTCATCTAATTCTAATATATAGTTACTAATTTACATATGTCGATATACTATTTAGTATGTGAAATGAGTTTATGGAATGCATGTCTTATAGAATTAAACTACAGTCAAAGACAGAGTTTAATGATTGTTATATCACTGTAATCTCACCTATTTTTAGGTATTGTATAGAACTGAAACTAATTACACTCGCTGCAATCGGTCATCATTATTGGATCGAAATCTTATTCTTTTAAATCGACACGCCTTGACAATATATCTATTCACCTTGATCCTTTTTCAAATCACATACAAATATAAATATTGCTGTAAAACAGTGTAAAAGTAGTGATGGAATCCTATCAGAATTTCTATGATTTACTTCTATAAAACAAAGGTCGAATTTTTACGTACCACTTATTTATCTATCAATCGCTAATTTACTCTTGAATAATAATGATTAGATAAGTATATATAAATAAAGGTGGTCTAAAAAGTAGGCATAATTTACTTCTTTAACTATTTGGCATTTCAAACACTTTTCTTTAATCAGCATATATCAGCTTTATATGTTGTCCATGACAATGAAAGTGAGGTCAGTCCACTTAATAATATGAAAAATTAAACACAACATTTAAAGCTGAATTATATTTATCTCGTGGGGCAATTGGAAAAAATAATTWWAAAAAAAAGGCTTAGATTGCTTATAGATCATATTCTAAAGCAAAGASTRCAAAAGATAGAATGATTCTTTCAAAAAGAWAAAGAAAGAAGGAATAAAATTAATTCTCTATGTACTACTTGTACATWATATATACTTATGCTCCACAATAATTAATTAATACTCTCTCCGTRACTACAAGTGGAGTAGTTTAGATCGAGTCCCAGCATAATTATRGTGAAGTTATTCGSTGCGCTGATTATRTAGCTTCGCTTGGTCARTACATACGCTCCTTCCTAACAGGACGTTAATCTCTTTTTAGATGCAAAATTTTCTWTCTTCTTATCGTTCGATCGATTAGGACAACCTTATGATTAGGTTACAARCTTGAGAGAAGGTTGTCCTAATCGCTTGCTACCCGTTTACATTACCTTTTTTAAAAAATAAAAAATTAGTAAAAGCTATATACATAATGATTATTGATATTGCGCACAATTTGAGTGAATTTTACCAATATTTCTTAGTGTATATATATATATAATCAGGTGAGGTCTCAATTTTTATTACAAAAATATATAATATTATTTAATTTAAACAAATTCATAACGATGGATTCTCATTCGTTTCTTTTTATTCACAACATTTTATATTTTAGAAAGTTTCAATTTACTCGCATTCGCATCACTTCTTAGTGAAATCAATTTACTCCATCGGTCTCTAATCACACAAGTACTCCGTACGTCCTATTGATTGTTTTCTCTCACCTCTCCCCTCTTCTGAAATTGCCTTAAAATCCATTCTTTTCAAAGTGATGCGAGTAAAAATAAAGAAACATATGAAGCTTTAGTTTGTCAAAAATGTACATTATGGAGTGTATGGATTAAGTGGATCATATATATAGGCTAGCAAAATCCACACTCCTCAATTAAAATCCGCACTCCATTGACCGTAAAAAATTTAACAACCGCCAAAACGGTCGATAAATATAGTGCGGATTTCAGCTCTCATATATATATATATATATGCTGAATAATGAGACAGCATAGCACTAGAATACAGTGATTGTATGAGCACTTTGTGTCATGAATTCAAGATACAATTATCAAACTTAAAAGTGTTAGTTGTTGTGAAAATTCTATCATAAAGTATAAAGTTGGAACATAAGATAATATGAGACATGAACAAGTACGTACGTTACAAATTATCTTACGTAGAAGGAGATAATTTTATAATGCAGATTGCAATATAAAATTGTATATTCATGTAATTTATGTACTTGTATATGATTGAAGATGGTAGAGCACGACATGGTTCTTTTTGCTTTTAATCAAAGCATGCATACTACTTCCTCCAGGTCGCTACACTTCGGGTGTGCACGGATTTTTAATCAAAATTTGGAAAGTAAATGATAGAGATCGAGAAAACATATAAGGATGCTCATGTAAAAAGTGAGAGATATAAATATTGTTTTACCAAAAAAAAGTGTTCGTATTATTATAGTCTCTCTTTTTTGTGTTAAACAAAAGGGATAAAAATTYTTTGCATATTCTATTATTGGATTTTTTTATGAGGCCTTAATTAACTATTTCTATGTTGATCATTATATGGCCTAATATTAGATATAGTCATATAGGTTCATGTAGTGCAACCTCATTTATATGCATCATGCATGACTAAGACTTTGATCGATTGATTGAATTAGATATAGGGTAATTCTACACCGTACGTAGGAAAGGTGGAGAGAAGAACTAAAAACATGATTCAAAATCGTTTAAGGTTCTTGCATAGCAAATTTGCATTATGATGATAAAATCTCATTAATTATGTTATTGCAACAAGTGGACCTTTGCGTGATTTACAATATTTGTGATTTATATATATCTAGTAAAAAACATATTTAAGTGCAATTCTGTAAATATGTATTATGGCTAATATTATGTGTTTGTGTATAAGACTATACCTGACAACCGATCGTCAGTTGAAAGTAGGTCGGTTGATATTTGAAAATGTATTCTGAGTTGCGTCGAAAAATGAGTTTTTGAGTTCTATTTACTGTTCATGACCTTAACTTATTATCGGGTCAATTTTTAAGACAATATGAGTAATTTTCTTTGCGAGCCATACTATATGACTGTACGTATACTACACTATCAAAGTACAAAGCATAGTATATGCATAAATAAGCATAACTATAGAAGAAAAGAAGAATGAAAAAGGAAATAAAAAGCTGTACTATACTACACTAACAAAGTTATCAACTAACAAGCATAGTATATGCAAATACAGCATAGTATATGCATAAGCATAACTATTGAAGAAAAGGAGAATGAAAAAGGAAATAAAAAAAAAAAGAATGGATGAAGGCCCCGTTCTTTGGATTTCAATTTATGTACTCAGTTCAGATCTACTCTTTCAATTCATGTATTTAGTATCAGTTCAGTCAGATTCGGTTTCATTTATTGAAGATCATTTCAGATCAATTTAGGTCCAATTCAGTCCAAGAAACAACATACCGAGATGAGTGAATAATATATGGAAAGCAATGAGAAGAAATGACATCAAGATAGTAGCATATAGTAGGGCGTGGGGAAGAGGAGGAGCGGATGTTGGCGTTGTGTTTATGCATTGCAAGTGTTGATCGATTATCCTACTCACTCACTCACTCGAATCTATTCATCCACATTCCATCACACTATTCGTTAATCGGACCACTCAATCAAAAGCTTAATCTGCTGATGGTCGAAACCCGAAAATATATAATTTATTCTCCTTCACTCATCTCACATGAAAGGTCGTGTTGAACTTGAACGCATCACAGACCCTCATACTCGGCTAAACCCATGACTTTCGTGTCACAGCTAATTCTATACCATTGATAACCAAACCATCTCATCAAAAATCAAGCTCGTAATTGAAACCCGGGAATTAATATATTCTCTATCACTATTATATAGTGCCTGCATTCCCCTTTGTGACCGCCTAACCCCTTTATACATTCATGCATTACAGTTACATCACTCCATATTTTTGCCAAAGACTAAAAGAGTGGTGCCAAAAAGAGTCGTTTTTCCAATCATCAATCACCCCCAAAATCTCCTTTACTATTCCTCCTACATTACACTAGATATCATCATTTCACGTATGTCCGTGCATTTCATTCATCGACGTGTGTGGTGCGGGTGTAGAGGATATCTTTCGAGATTTTATAGACACATTCAATTCGAGAGCTCTTGACGATTGTGTATAAAAAGCTAATTTAAACAATTTTTAATTGTTAACAACAACAATTCATAAATAACATAATTTTTTATCAAAGAAAGAAGTAAATTACAATAATTAATCAGGGACAATATCCTCTTAAACAATAATCGCAACACCTACATACACCTATTTGAGTACAAAAGGCATTACACGATATTCTAACGATTACAAAGCGATCGATTTTAGGTGCGTAAGGACGATTTTAAAAAATATCACTGCAGAAAGTTTCGAAAAGACGAGTTAAGACCGTTAAACAGCGCAATTTTCTTTCATTATTGTTTAGGCTATTTTTGAGGGAAGTTTAGCGTCTTAGAGCAAAGCTTATCTCAACAATCACTCCTCCTTTATTTACCCCATCATTAAAGTGGGTAAATCAATGGTGAAAATGATCCAATGACTTGAAATTTCTTTATTAACTTGGTTGTTGCTTTGTGTGTAAACAAGCCCTATTCAAGCTTGTTGCACAACAACTTTTCAACTCAAGAGGTAATTTTGCCATCAATTTCTTGCCTCTTTAACCAACACAATTTGTAATTTCACCTTCCATTACTTCACAAACAACTTCTAATTCATTTGTGTTCCAATCATCAAAATTCACAACTTGGGCACAAATGTACCCCTCACATGGTACCACTTCTCACCTTGTCTTTAATCTTGATGTAAATCCTCCCGGCATTTCTTCCCCCGCTTCCTTCATCATCTCCTCCACCTCTCGGCGGACCGAGCGCGGCAACTTGCACGATCGAGCCCCGTTATTGTATGCCGTGTAGGACTCTTTCTCGGTAGACTTTGTGTCTGGTGTCACTCCTAATAATGTATTGATGCATCTGTATCATGGGATCGAAAAAATAATGAATTAGAGAATACTTGTATTTCGTACTTCATCCGTTTCAYAATGCTCGRTACACATTCAAATTCACAGACTTCTAGGTAAAATTTAGGGAAGAAAGAGATAGAGAGAAAGAATAAAGGGACCATGTGATAAGAGAGATAGAGAGAGAATTTTCGCTAAAAAAGTGTAGCAAATAATGTGAAACTTCCTTAAATAAAAAGTGTAGCGAATAATTTAAAACGAAGGAAGTATGTGATTTCCAGTTCGCTACTTTGACTATTAATCTTTCTAATTACATACTACTGACTATTAATCTTTATAATCACATAGTACTATAAGTCCAAAAGTACAAAAAAAAGTACTCCCTCCGTTACGCTTTAGTTGAAATAATTGAATATTTTATCTCTAATAAATAATGTTAATTATTTCAAGTAAAACGTAAGGGAGGGAGTAAATAAAATGCGCATGCATAACTAAATTTATACTCGTATATTCGAGAGCAAGCATTATCAAATATAGGGATCAATTTTGAACCGGACCCGGGAAATCAGACTAACCAACCCGTAAATAGTGAGGTCTTGAACAAAAAGTTGAGATTTTTGGTCAGTTCAAACCCGCTAATTTTCAACTCAACCCAGTTCAACCCGCTGGGTTGAGCACCTTTTGATATTTTTATGTTTTGTTGATAATTTGTGTAACATTAGACTATTAAACCTTTTATTATTCAATTTCTAAAGTATCATTTTGACTGTTTATTTGTTGAAAATGATTCTAAAAGACGGTATTTGTTAATTCTTGTTATTTGGGATACAAATTTAAACATTTTTTTCAACAAAAGAAGATATAAAAATCATATTTAGAACATAAAAAAAAACATCGCGATCATAAACCTCCAAAACCCGCCGGGCCAACCCGATTCCGAAGTTTACGGGCCACGAACAAGATATTCAAAACCCAAACCGGTCACCGATCCACAATTCATAACCCGAAACCCGGCCCTACTTAGCACCACCCGACCCGACCCGTTTGACGCGTCTATTATCAAAATATACAATTACGCAACGAAATCAAAACATTTACCTGAAGTTATGGGGCGTTCGCCACGTTTTTTCAGAGAATAAAATAGTTACGGCAATCGTTTTATCAGGGTTGTTAGTCGTCTTCTTGTACTCTACATCAACTTTCTCAAACATTCCATTATTGTATTTCAAAAACAGAACTTCTTTATATATATCATGCACCGTGTACAAACCACCCAATTTCAGAGACGTCAATGATGCCATGAAGGGATCYTCGGCGTCGAAGCCGACATGGTTGCGTTCGTCGTAGAAGATCATGCTTGATAATCTGTACTTGTCGAATTTCGGTTTCTTGACATCGGAGAAGAAGTTAACAACGTTGTTCAACAT
>SNQN01003001.1:11966-45139 GCA_008642245.1 Bassia scoparia
TGCGACTAACACTATCAAGATAATCCTATATCTACACACACCAATGGATAGAGGATATAGACCGACTTCCCAAGACAGCCTCTTATTCATCTTCGGAAACAGGAATTCTATATTGTGGTGTACTACTTCAGAGAGATTCACCTGCACTCGAGCGCTGATCTGACAATGATCAGTAATCTCGTAACCATTATCGCCACATTCGCCAAGACACATCGGCATGATCAGAAGTTCAATACGAACACTCACAGTTCAAGAACTCTATAGATTAGAATAAACTAACATCCACATCTGACGACCTGTCACAAACACACAGCAGCCTATGTGCCCGATTCATCCGAGACAAATACCAGCTGCTTTCATATAGTGATTCAAAAATATCAATATACCTTGCTCCGATATCAGCTACATACATCTATGAAATTTCAGAGCTAATAATGGTAAACTCTTCCAACAGCCACTAAAGTATCGGGATCTCAACATGAAAGGATGGGTAGATGTAGTTAACAATCCATATAACTCCTGCTGCTCTACGTTATCGATACATAGTTAAAGATCCACGGTACACCACTACTCAAAACACTCTGAGATGAGATCGTCTAAAGATTGCGGCCAATAAATAATAATTGTTATCTCTCTGATGCACTACACAAAGAAACTTATTATATAGATACTCAACATAAGTATTCGCTTACAAACTGGCACACGAACGATCATGAATCGCTCCCAAAAGGGATAAACATCTCACAAATTTTTAAACTGCTCACCATTCTGTACAGATCTGAGATCACCTACCATCAATCAATATTCGAGGCATCAGAATACAGCGTCTGAAAACCTCAGCATTCTTATACCACAGAACTTCTGACATAAACACCATATATAGCCTGAGATTGTCACAATCACACAAAACATACTCAACAAAGGAGAACGGCTGAAGATGACACATGCCATATCTCACAATTACACTCAATCAATTCCTCAATCCACACATACTCATGAGATAACATGCATACACCCGATTAAGCTATTAGATTTGTATACGTAAATCATGATAATAAGTGACGGTGAATATCATTCAAATACGATTGGACTCATTCGCCAAATGATCGGCTATAGTTTCTAACTTCTAATGTGCGTGAACTAACAAAACACGCTAACCACTCGAAAACTACAATCCAAGCAATACTATATCTCCTCTATAGAGAAACGTAAAGCCAAGGATAGTAAGTAGAAACACCATTAACTGAAAACTCTGCCACTGCACAACTTTAGACAGCACGAATTGCAGAGTTAATCACAAAAAAATTGATCATTGCCTGAACCAACATACACTGTATTCAGTGATCTCACCGATTGTTAAACAACAAAGAAAGCTAAGACAATGAACAATGAAAAATTTGCGTCAAAATGACCAGGAACACCAACATTAAACAACTAAAACCAAAAGATTTACTAAAATCTCTGAAATACTTAAAATGACTAAAAGAAAAAATGTTCACATTCGCTTACTTCAACTACAGGAATCTACAATGTTGACACGATAACAAATATTTGATTTATGGAGCGAAAAATCTCAGCATCAATTGCGCAGGCCTGTTGCATGATATCTTCAGGATTCGCTGCGCATAGCAACAAAGCGATAATTGAGACTCTCAAAACTAATCAGATTATGAGTAAAAGGCTTAAAAGCTGATTTAATAATTGTAGTCTTTATGTTGCCAACTTATAGACAGGGAGCGATAGAATTCTAAATCGCTAGGAAAAATCATTAACAGTAACGATAAACTTAATAGTCATAAGCATTTAACATAACATGACTTGAGAATGGATTCTATCACTTTCATAGTAAAATGAATCACGGGACTAAAGCCCTAGAACTTTATATACTCCGAGATGTTAAGAGTTTAAGACTACATGTACATTGTGAAACAAAGTTCAAACTTCTGTAAAGTCACATTAAACATCAATTGACAAATAAGACGGTAAAAAGAAGTAAAGGTATACCCCAGTCTGATCATTACAACTTCGCGCAACCTGTTGTATTTGTGTTTCGTAATTGAATGTGTCCCATCGTGAGAACATTTTTCACGGATCCCTGAAAACAAGAAGTTCTCGAGATAAAAATGCACCCCAAAGTCTTTTAAAACCGGGGCGCAACATTGTGATCTCCAGAGTTTCCAAGTCCAAATAAGCAACATTAACCCGAGTCAATTGCAACCAACAACTTCTTGTTTTGTTCTTCGACAAAGAAATAGGCCTCAGATCCTCATAAATTTCTCGTTTTAGAAGCCTACACATACAAGTCCAAGATGTTCCCACGCCATACTCRTTCATGATCCATACATCAGAATATGTGTAATAATTAAGTATAAGACACAAGCACTCATCAACCACTCCTACATGGGCATACTTATAGCCATACAATGCCTCGGTTTGATAATCAGGCAGCGGCACAGAGCTAAAAGATTCATCAGTAAGATTGAAGCCGAGTATTGGGAGGGGTTCTCTATGGCCATCTTCAATCATCCAATGCACAARTCCATTMAGGAACACTGAGTAGCCGTAATTGACCAAAGCACCTCTGATATAAAACGGAACATTGTGAGCCCCTCGCTTCCATGAATCATGTTTCAAGCTATACACCATAACTTGACTCTTGAAMGAATCCCCCTCACCGCATTTACGTAGGAAGATCCTCACACACTTGTAATCCTCGGTCAAGGGATCGTAACCAAACGCCGTATACCTATGCCCTTTCGGGTAATCAAAGGTGGACGTTACGGGCAAAAATGGGAGGGTCTTGTAGGTTTGTGTGGTGGGATTGTACAAGAATATGGTGAAGGGATAATCATAAATTGTGAAACAAAGCAATCCACGACACGATCCGATAATATAAAGACCACCATCTTCCCAATTCTTGAAAGGGTATTCAAGATTACTAGGGTTATCAAATGTGTCAAAATCACACATATAAACACAAGGGTTCCTAACAACTATATGCATATTACATTGCTCAACATGACGATTGATGAAATCGGAGTCATCAATCAAATCATACCAAAATTTGCATACACTCTTAAATCGTAACAGAGATTTTGCAGGCAARCTAACCAYAATATCCGCAAGAACATCTTTKGGAATGGATGACATTATAACCCTAGATTTTCAAATTGAATTGGGATTACAGTCAAAATGTCAAATTTCATTAATCTGTCATTTGCAATTGAAAAGGAAAATCCGGAATTCCGCACAAATTTGAGAATTTGYTATTGCAATTTGCTATATTTTGAAATAAGATTTTGCCAATATTGTACTAGTATGAAGCAAATGATGAAGAATAAAAAGAAATAATAATACAAAAAAAAAACGATGTGAAATTAAACAAGAAAGAGATTACCAGAATTCAATTGATTGGGAAGCAATAAATTCTGGTGGCATTTCAAAAACAGAGAAGAAACATTTTTTTCCTCCATTTTGACATGTTGGAGCAAAAATTAAGGATTGTTGAAAACTTTAGGATTAATTATATTTGTGTAACAGATAAAACCGTGTGATCAAATGGGTGGATCGGATGAATTTAGGCTTGTACGCAAAAATCATAATAAATCGTGTGGTGTTTTATAGATTGAGTTTTGAACTAAAGTGTATGTTATGGTCGAGTTATTAATAACCACCTCTATTGTAAAGTAAAAACGATTAAAGAGCCTTTAATTTTTTTTAATGGAATTTATTGATTGAACAGACTAACAAAACTAAAAGTTAACATGACATGAATGGAAGTGAAATAAATTGAAGTCAATCAACGTACGATTTTTGAACACCATTAGTTTAATGAACTAGGTAGTGTCAAGAATTTTTTTCAGCCACAATTTGTAAATTACACGAGCAATTCGCAACCAATTTGATGCACTAGTGTTGCTTTTCAATATCAAAACGTGTTCGAGCTAAAATTTTCAACTGAAGTGGAAGGAAATCCAACCCATAAGACAATTGTGCTAGATTAACCAGTGGTCACGAGTTGGAGCCCTAGAGAGCAAGAATGTAATCATCGTGTCCATGAATCGTACAACATTGTTTTATTAGTAATCAAAGGCTTTATACATTATTAAGTACTTCAACAATATTGCCAAACTAACTAATCTTCAAATCTCTAGGAAATTCAAAAAGCTTCAAACCAGACATCATGCTCCATAATAAGGTGAACGAGCACTTCTTACAAAATTATACCGGTCTTCATCAAAACTTCAACCACGAACGTTAATAGACATAACAGTCGGTGCCTGCTGCTGTGGGCTGCCTCAGATCGCAACCATATATCTGCATTACACCACACAATGCAGAGACCAGTCCAAGTCAGAATAGTACATACAAATGTCAAAATGAAACAAAAACAAAATCCACAATCAAAGAGCCGTCAAGTCCATCACCAAAACTTAACATCGCTAACAATGCACAGTCAAGACAAGTGAAGCACCAGTTAGCAGCCGAAGAGCCGATAAAAGGAGGGTTGCACAACTGATCATGTTGCAATCTAAGAACACTGGTGCACTCACTGAAATCGAATCAACTGTTCCGAGCTTTCTATTCAATAATAATAATACGGACTAACAAAAAACCATAATGTTCCTATAGACCACCAAAGTACAGTTGACAATAAGACAAAACCACTACACAATTCCCTGTCTGACCTCAGAGATGAGTAGTAACCATTGCTGGGGATAAAAAAACTACACCTAAGACGCGATAATATCTCAAATGACCTCAAACCCTTTCATGTTCTGCAACTAAAAAGACCAAATTAAACGGGAAGCATAGTAATCGCATAACTAAAAATTCCTTGAAAGTAACACATACATGCACATCCTGTTTTCCCTCCGTATCTACCCTGTGTTTTTCTCCTAGTTGTTGACATTCACATTCATCCAGAAAATTCAGCAGAATGAGAGTATCATTCTAGTATAGTAAAATGTTTCTGTGATCTATAGTCCACGTCAGCATTCTCTCATGTTTCAGCCTCTTAAAAGGCTCCTGGAAGCTGAGTTCGAGCTGTCAAGGACTCAAGGTGCATATACTGTTCAGCAATATATTCATCATACTGTCAACAATACCATGCAACAACAGACATTAAACGTAATCCGAGACGAAGAACTAAAGAAGTATGTGATTCTATCTGTATTTGACTTAATTAAAATATCACATTCTTATACACTGCTTTCATCTTCATGGCTTTCACTCAGATCTTGTAATACTAGTTGCTCCTAATTTGCGAGGATTACAAGCTTCATAGATAAGTAAAGGTGTGCCAAGAGGTGCTGCATCTCAAACAAATTAAACTACTCAAAACACTGGTTGACAATCCTCAAATGCATCCAGGAATGGAGCGAAGTAAAACAAAAATACAGTATACATATCAGATTTGAACACTCAGTCACTCACTATGCAGTGATTGGAGCTATTGGAGCTTACTCTGTAACAATGATAAACTGATTGATATTAGAGCTTGAAGAGCCTCAGAGAGCAGAGTAGAGGCCCTAATGTAAGCCCCAATTTATAAAAACCATCTACACAACCCCCAGTTAAATCATTAGAAACATTGTTAAGTACCGGAACACTTGAGTCCCATTGCAAGCCCTCTCCCTAACTAAGAGAATTATATAGTTAACTACCGAGATTACTAATCCTCAAAAATTAACCACACATAACAAGACACTGGAAATAAACATGTCGAATAAAGTATACTACAGCTCCATAAATTCTGCAGTCCTAAACTGCAAAAGAAAAGGTATTTTGTATTAAACTTACTCCAGCAATAGTAATGTTGATACTTCATCATGTCATGTCGCGGAGCAACTCAAAATTAATTCTCATTCGRGTAGAGTGATATCTTAGGATCCTGCACAATTGATACTCGAATGAATATGGGTAAAATTAAAGAATACTAATAAATTATACTTGTACTCAGTCTTGTGTCACAAGCTATCAAATTTTGTAAAGAAGACTTCAAGCTGTACCTCTCAGTCTTGATCATTAATAACCTCCGCAATCTGCTGTTTCCATTTCGCAATTGATGAGAGCTCACGGGAGCATCTTCACCATCCCTGAGCACAAGAAGGTTCTCCGAGCATACATATGCACCCCAGAGTTTTTTATAACCAGGAGGCTGAACATTCGTGATCTCCAAAGTTTCAAAATCCAAATAAGCAACAAGAACCCTGGTTAAGTAAACCAACAACCCCTTTTTACTCTTCAAMCTAGAAATAGGCCTGATATCCTCATAGATTTGTCGTTTGGGAACACTACAAATACGAGTCCAAGAAGATTCAACGCCATATTCCTTCATGATCCATACATCAGAAAACTCATAATAATTGAGTATAACACACAAGCACCCATCAACCACTCCAATGTGTGCATGCTTATAGTGATACAACCCSARTGTTTCATTATCAGGCAGTGGCACCGAGCTAAAACTCTCGTCACTCAAATTGAAGCCYACAATGGGGAGGGCTTCTCGGCGATTACCTTCAACCGACCAATGCACYACACCATTCAAAAACACAGAATATCCGTATTCAACCAAAGCACTCTCYATATAAAACGGAAGATCACAAGCTCCTCGCTTCCACGAATCATATTTCAAGCTATACAKCATAACTTGACTCTTGAATGACATCCCATCGTCGGATTGACACAGGAAAATCCGCACACACTTATAATCCTCGGCCAAGGGATCGTAACCAAACCCGGTATACCTATGCCCTCTCCGGCAATCAAAGGTGGACGTCAACGGCAAAAATGGAAGGGCCTTGTAGGTTTGTGTGGTGGGATTGTACAAGAATATGGTGAACGGATAATGATGAACTGAAATGCAAACCAACCCACGACACAATCCCACAACATAAAGACCCCCATCTTCCCAATTCTTAAAAGGGTACTCAAGATTACTAGGGTTATCAAATGTGTCGAAATCACACATGTAAACAACTGGGTTCCTAAAAAGTATATGCATATTGAATTTCTCAGCATGACGATTGACAAAATCACAATCGTRGATTATATRATACCATAATTTGCATACACATTTGAATCGCAACAAAGATTTTGCTGGCAATCTAATCAGAATATCAGAAAGAACTTCTACTGGAAGAGATGACATAATGACCGAGGTTTCAAATTGAATTGGGTTTTGGTTTTTTTTTTTTTATTAATTGTTTGATTTTAAACGCACAAAAAAAAATCAATCAACTACAAATTCGAAATTAGAGCAAGAAATGATGTTAAAGATATGAAATTGCCCAAAATTGAGTGAATTCCGTAGTTGTAAAAAATTAAATTTATGAAAAAATCGAAATAGAGGAGATGAAGATACCTGAGAAACAGAGTCTAAGACTGTTCTCGACATTGATGAATTAAAGTAAATCCTTTTGAAGGAATTCATCTCTAATGAGTAATTAGGCAAAACTGTTAATGGGTTTATTTCTTGTTTTTGTTGGAAAATTCAGTGATTCTGAGTTAAAATCTCTATATTATAAGTGAAAGGAGGAAGATGGTGTCCCTTCAAAAATACAATTATACCCTTAATAAAGGTAATAAGTACATGCAACATTTTTTCACTAAAAAAACAAATTAAAATTTGTGCATTATATATTATGTCAATAATACTTAAATGATCAAATACGTTGACCTTTCTAATATTGAAAAAAGGTGATATCACACCTAAAAAATTTCAAAACACCACTACATAAAGTAAGTTACTAATAATTAAATTTTTAAAATAAATGAGCTTAATTCATTACAAAAGAAAATTGAAAAGATTTAATCAAATATAAAAAACTTGAAAAAAAATGCTAAAATAAATTTCCTAATTTGAAATTTTCATTTAAATTTTGAATTACAACACAAGCATATTATCGCGTGCAACAATACAAGTAGTTCCTAATAATTTTAATTTTTTTTGTAATAAATAGCTATTAATTAGCAAAGAAAATAGAAGATTAATCAAATATTCAAAAAATTTAAAAAAATACTAAATAATTTCCTTAACTTGAAAATTTTATTTTTAAAGCAATTTTTGAAATTTACATAACAAAGCGCATCGCGTGCAAACAATCTAGTTTTTAACTTATAAACCAATCTTACTGATTTGTTTATATGCATTGAGAGAATACGAGGATTTGAACCTCTTTAACTCAAGAATGAAGAGTCTGTTAGCATTAGGACTTATTTTCAGTTCAGTTCTTAACCCAAATTTTTCTCTCATGTAAAATTATTCAGTTCAATTCGATTGATTAAGTAATGTAAACAAACGACTGCTTCCAAAATGAGTTTGTTAATTTTTGGGCCTCATCATAGTTTGTCTATATGTTTGTGTAAAAGAAAAGTATGGTCCACGATATCATTGCGTCAAATTTAAGTAGCAAAAGTTGGCGATGGATCTGGTGGCTGGTGGGTGGCGTTGCACCTGTGTTGTCTAGTAGCGTCGATATGAGTGTCGTAGGCCAAAATAGTGACGAAAAACACCATATTTGTATTTCTTGGGAGAGTTGGAGTAAGGGCAATAATGTCAATGTTTGTAAATAGGGTTATAAATTTTATAGTGTGCAATATTTAAGCCACTAAAAGGTTAGTCAATATTCAGCTGTGCAAAGGATTTTATTGCTCGTCCCTCATGGAATGTCGAGTGGTGCATTGTTTATCGTGAGAATGTAGCGGCTGATTGGCTAGCAACTTGGAGGCGCAGCGGAGCTTTCCGAGATGATCTATCCAACTCCACCAGGCTTTAGGTAGGATTCTTATAGTTGGACATTCTGGAGTGGCTGTGCCCGGTTAATTATTCTTAGTAGACTCTTTTTCTTTTTCCTTGTAGTTTCGTTTTGAGTTTTCCTATCCTTTGCAGTCAAAAAAAAAATAAAGTTAACAATACAATGCAAAAAATGTCTGTATTAACTATTAACATTTGATCACTTTAATATTCATGATTTATATCTGATGCGGATTGTTATGCAGAATCAAGTCCCAACAAGTTCAAACCAAACAGAACAAACCCAAACAACAAGATATCCACACTATGCAAGAACAATCAATAACAAGAACAACCAAGTAAATTGAGAAAATTAAAGAGAATAATATTAAGATAGAGTTCCGGGAACCGAGAACCGGGAGAAAACCCACCCTTTGTAGCACGTTTGATTATTGTGAATTAACTCCAAATACACAGGCTCCAATTGTATGAAATTGCAAAGCTAAATCAATTATATGCTTAAACTAGTATTTGAGAGTTGAGATTATTGAGATGATCTAATGAGTTTTGGTACAATTGATGAGAGAGAAATGCAAGAATAGAACGCTAATATTTATAAGCCCACCGCTTCACCGCTAAAACAGAGGCAAACCGCAAAATTGGGCAGAAGAGGATGGCGCCACGCCACCCTGATGGCGCCGCGCCACCAGGATGGCGCCACGCCACCTGGATGGCGCCACGCCATCTGCCTTCTGCCATCTTCCTTGCTTCAGTTTGTTTCCAGAAGCTCATGGCGCCTCGCCATAAATCATGGCGCCTCGCCATAAATCATGGCGCCCCGCCAAGCTACAGCAACACATTTCTTCTACTTTCAACCTTGCTCCACACCTCAACCTTTCACGGATAAGCTATAAATGTAGTACAAATTAAAAATTTACAAGCATTCAACTAGAGAGTTGACATACGAAACCGTAACCCTATATGCAAGTCAATAATCGTGTGTCTTAACCACAGTGTCAAAACCTCGTGTTGCACCTTGTGCAAGACCTAGTACAAGCAAGTACGAGTTTCCTTAATTATAACAACAGCGAGCGAGCTCGCGATCAAGCAAGAACATCCCTGGGATTGAAACCATACATGCTGCAAGGATGATAGCGCTACTAACAGTCCATGTCTTCTTCAACTGTCTTGTGTAACCAAGCTTGCACGATTTGCAGTTGTAACAAAGTTCCTTTGGATCATTCTCCCATTTGTTGCAATCGGAGTTTGAATATACGTGTGGCTCGTTTTCTAGCTTCATCCAAATAGTTGGGGTTGAAAAATTGATTAAAGCTTCTCTTCCAATTCGAGGAGATCCTAGAATCGATTCTCACCCCGCCCTTGTGGCTCTCTTAACACCAAAAAAAATAGAAGGGGAAAAGCCCTAAGAAAGTAAGAGGTATGAAAATAATAAACAAACCTTCTCAATCTCTCATATATATATACTTAGGACATGAAAACTCACTGCGAAAATGAGGGGTGAATGAGATTAAACATCTAACTTTTTTCAAATTAACTTTGATATCATATTGATAGACTATGCAAAATAAGAAAGTGCGTACCTCTAAATAATTCAAACGTCTCGCAAATAAGGCATCTATGGTGTAATCACAAACTGACGTTCAAATTGAGAACACACTTTGCCATCCTTGTAAATACACTCCTTGATGTTCTTCCAACTATGAGTGCTATAGACCCTCTCTTTGATTTTCGAAATCCCAAACCTAATATAGGCATATAGCACCAACAAAAAGGCCACAAAATTGCAGTGCAAAAATCGCGGTATATCTTAGGGCTTTATTAACACAAAAATTAGAAGATAAACGAGCATCATCTTTGCTTACGCGCCCTACATGCACAAAAATGCCTAAGTAAACACATGAATACATGATGGTATGGTTAGCAAAATCGGGCACCATACGTACCATAAGCCCACGTTTGTTACACACATTTCGCCCCGGTGGTTCCGTATTATCCACACCCACTACTACAAAAAAGAGCAAAGAAACCGGTCAAAAAGGGGCAAAGAGACCGCATATCAACCGGTCTCTAGCTCATAGGGCTCTTAGGTTAAGAYACCGGTTABTAATTYCGGTCTATTTAAGAAACCAAAGAGACCGGTTGTCTTATATAACCGGTCTCTTTGGAWTGAAGATAAGAGACCGGTTRTGACACATACAACCGGTCTCTTAGGTATTTYTTGTTTATATATTAATTCAATCAAAGAGACCGGATTTTCTTCACAACCGGTCTCTTAGGCTTCATTGAAAAAAAAAAAAAAAATATGACACAGCTGTTTTCTCTATTGGTACTCCCAATTCATTTATTATGGCCCCACTTACATCTTTATATGCAAGCTGGCCAACATTACCATTATATCAAGAAAAACAATAAATAAATAAATAAATAAACATTTTTAAGGAATATAAATATACAGTTATACACTATAACAAATTACGGAGTAATATATATCTGAAATACACTATAACAAATTACAAAAAAAAAAAACTCTATTATATACATTTGTACATCCAAAAACAATACGAAATTCCCATAAAACTTGTCATTTCAACCTTATTGTTTTAACCTGTAAAAACAAATAAAAAAATTTGTTAGTGAAAAAAACAAAATCAAAGAAAAGAGAACTCCATACAGTTAAGAGGTCAATAGTAGTATACCAATCTATCGCATGACCCATTGTTGAATCTATCGCATGATTATTGATCCACTTCTCCACAAGCTTCTTTATTGACTCTAAATAATCCATTCGACATTTTGTTCTTTCTTTCTGGATTTCAAGAGAACAAACACTTGTATATCAACCGAGGAGATCAAAGCAGGATAACAGCCCAGAAAAAAATGAAAAAAAATAAGAACAGAAAAGGGTGGTGGAACCTCAACATCTAACTGAAACAAGAGGGGAGAAGAAAACAATTTCAACAAACCTCTCATTCGGCAAAAAATTTCCTTTCAACTTCAGAAAATTTCAATTTCAATTTCCTTTCAACTTTAGAAAATTTCAATTTCAGAAAATTTCCTTTCAACTTCAGAAAATTTCAGAAAATTTCCATTTCAGAAAATTTCCTTCAACTTCAGAAATTTCAATAAACGAAACATGATTCAAAAAAATCGAAATGGAAGACCAAAAATCTCTCCAAAAAATCGAAAACGAGATGTATGAAAAAAAAAATCTTAAGGAAATTTATCATGTGAGATTCTAATGTCTAGTATTCAAATAGCAAAAGATAATCCAAGGTGAAAAAAAAAACTCGTCAAAAAACAAATTACAGCACACCAATAATTATCAAAATTCAGAAAAAAAATAAAATCCAAGAACCAATCAGATCAAACACCACACAACAAAAATCAAAACACGTAACGAAAAATACAACAAACTCACACAACAATCAATGTCGAAAAAAAAAATATAAATCGAAAAGCAATAAGATCTTGCGAAAATGATCGAAAAACGAAGAATTAAATACAACAAAAAAATGCAAAGAAAAACGTAAAAAAAACCTAACAACACTTAAACCTATTTTAAATCAAAATGAAACAGAATAAGGAATAGAAGAATTCGAAAAACAAAAATTCGGAAAAAACAAAATTAAAATCAGAAGAAAAAAACACATCTTTTTAAATCTCATTGAAAACTTGAAACGAAAGCAACAAAAAAATGAAAAAAGAAAAACGTAACCCAGACGATGCAACGAACATCTTTTGCTCCTGTTTGTTGGATATTTAAAAGGATTGAATGAAATTTTAGATCCAAAGAGAGGAGATGTGAAGGACAAAGGAAAGGGGAAGAGAGACGAGCTCGTATTTTGGAAATTGAAATTTTGGGACTGATAAATTGTTGGGAGTTTGGCTGAGACTGAGAGAGGAGAGAGAAGGGAAGAAGGGAGAAGGGAGTTTGTTGCGATGCGTGAAATGGTGATGAGGGGGGAGGTGCAGTGGAGCTGAGTGGGATGTTTTTTATTAGGGAATCCGATGCCGTGCATAGTGCCAGCCACTCAGCCAAATAAGATAAAATTTAAAAAAATAAAAAATCAAAGAGACCGGTTATACTTTTAACCGGTTTCTTTGTGTAATTTTAGAGATGTGTTGTTAATAACCGGTCTTTTATAGGAGTCTAAGAGACCGGTTTTCATGAATATCCGGTCTCTTAACTTAAGAGACCGGTTTTCATACACCACCGGTCTCTTAAAACTGGTGCCTAATCCAATTTTTGTAGTAGTGACCCCTGTCGCCTCGATTAAAATCAGTTCGGTGCTTACCGAAAAGATGTCGTACTTATTACCATCGTAATGTTGGTTGTTTGGTACAATTAAATACAATGAATTGCTAAATGATAGGATTTCATATACAACTCTTCAACAAAACTAATTATATAAACTATGTTTTACTATTTTTGACTGAGTACTTTTTCAATGTTTTGTTTTACTTTTTTTTATTTTTTAATGATAATAAAAATATTAAAAATACTTTTTTTTTTATTATTAACCATTAGAAATTAGCTAGATTGACCGAGTAAACATTGAAGATGCAACAATCGACATTGACAAGGTATTGAGAATTAACTCAAACTTTAATTTAAGTTATCTTAGTAGGAAATTTTTCCTATTGATTAGAATGAAAAAGGACAAATAAAAGAGGGTGTTAAAACAATCAGAGTGATTGGATAAGAGGTCCATCACACAGTTGACACACATAAAATCGACATATATGTCTTTTCATTTTACATAAATGTCTTTTTATTTTGCATAGATGCCCAATAAATGTACGAAAAATATTTGAATGGAATTTGACACACATCCATTTTTTTCACCTTTTCCCTTCCACTTTTCTCCGGTGGGGCCTACACTTTTATATTTTTTTAATGTGTGATTGCCCATCACTATCCCTAATGTGATTGTTTTACACTTCCTCCAAATAAAATGGTTAGCTATTACTTTGGGATCAAATTGATAAGCTTCCTCCGTTTTTTTAGATGTCCAAGTCAATAAAATACACTTGCCGAGACACAACTTTGATAGTTAATAACTATAATTATGATTAATGAAAATTAAAAAAAAACTAGATATTAATATATTATTTAACGAGATGAATCTAACGAGATCTCATTTGACTATATTTTTCATTACGTGTAAAGCGAAAAACTTGGTCAAAATACTTCATGTGAATGGTGAAAGTGTCAAATTGGGCATCTAAAAAAACGAATGAAGTATTGGACTTGTACCTAGTAAGCCAAAGATATTTGGATTGGATCGGACTCAACGAATTAGCCCTACTAGCCTGGCTTAATACCATCATGGATGGGTATTTTGGGAATTTACTCTCCTCGCAATTATGAAAGCTAGTATTCTAATCCAGGCGTTACAAAAACGAGTGTCATTGTAATTATGAAAACGAGCTTTTTCATTGTCAATCCATCCCAGAAAATGAGTGTCGTAAATGATGGAGAATTTACAATTAAAGATGAACAAAAGAGAACTTTAAATTAGCAACAAAAGTTGGCTTAGTCTCCTTTAATTTACAAAAAAAAAAAAAGAATGATAACATCCTATGAAACCAATTTGGAACATTGATTAAGACTTAAGAGCATGAGCATCGAGCTCCCGAAAGGCTCCCCAAATGCATGTGGGTCCTAGATTGGGCAACTCAATCAATGTGGAGAGTTGCTCATTTGTTTGGGTGCCTGATATTATTGGGAGCTCCTTGTCTTTTTGGGAGCTTACTTGCGGGCCCCACTGCTTACTTTTTCTATTTTTATTTTGTTTTTAGCTAAGTAAGTTTGGGCTTGTTTGAAAATTGGCTTTTTGATTGGCTTTTGGCCTTTTGTTTTGGTCAAACAGTCAATAAACGTGTTTGATTTTTGGCTTTTTTATTGGCTTTTTAGCTGGCTTTTCAGCCAAAAGTCACTCCCACTAGCTTTTTCAATCGGTTTTTGGCTTTTGCCAAATTAATTTGCTAATTTACCCCTCAATTTATTATCCCAACAAACATTTAAGTCATTAAAAAAGCCGAATAAGGTCATTTAAGTCATTTTACAATGTAGCAGCCAAAAACCAACAGCCAAAATTTTCGAACATATTTTACAGTCAAACAGTCAATGAATCTAGTCAAAGAAAACAGCCAGTCAAACCAGCCAACAGCCACAGCCAATTCCCAAACAAGACCTTTGTATTATTTCTTTAAAAAATATGGTAAAGTAGCAAAGAGAAAGGTCACGGGTTCGAATCTCACCTCCCTCTCCCTTCTAAGTGGAATTAATTGCGCCGGGTATGAGGGGCCTATGCCGCATCCACATTTCAAGCCCAAAAGGTCTTTCATGTGAGGGGAGTGTTAGAGTATATATTACTAGTATTTTTTGCACGCGATGCGTGCGTGTTAAACAAATAAACGTTTATTGATTAGCGAATAATAATGTGAGACATACACAGACATATAAATTTTTATAGTATAACTGGTTGTACGGTATAACTACACAAAATTTTCCACGTTGGTCCACCAATTATGTTATCACGAATATCATCTGATTAGTGTAACTTTTAATATGATATGAAATTCTAGTATTACGTTTTTTTCTCATTGTGTCAATCTTATCACATTATTTTGTCAATTGAATTCTTTTTATTAGTGTCACTTAGATTATGCAATGTTTCAATGTTACACGTTTATTATGGTAAGAAAAGAAAATAACTTTAAACATTACTTAARTAGTATTTAGTTGAAATTTCAAAAGCAATGTCATTTTTAACTTGTTCAACATTTATGACAAATTGAAAAGTAAAAAGAGATGATTAAATATTGTTTTAAATCAGTGTAAATCAAATAATGAATGATATGATAGTCATTTCATAGAGGATCATGAGGATATGATAGACATTTTGTAAGGGCTGTCTCTTATACACATCTAGATGTGTATAAGAGACAGGTACATGCATTTTTTTTAATTGGTCACAACAAATAAAACAACTTACGAAGTACGGAGTAC
The DNA here is from genome assembly GCA_008642245.1 of Bassia scoparia. Lineage (NCBI taxonomy): Eukaryota > Viridiplantae > Streptophyta > Magnoliopsida > Caryophyllales > Amaranthaceae > Bassia > Bassia scoparia. The sequence continues at coordinate 27,743 of SNQN01003001.1, forward strand.
AAAACATCTTATTAAGGGTAAAATAGATATTTTATGTGTATTCTAATAGAGATTGAAATTATCCTTAATGATATTTAATGCATATCCCATATTTAACTTGTTTCTTTTTAATATGACAAAATCGAAAATGGAAAGGGTTTTAATTTTTTTTTCTTTTGTGATTTTTTTTAATGATGAATTCATTAAGGGTATTTTGGGGTTTTTGAAGGGGGACACCATCTTCCTCCCCCCTTCACTTATATAATAGAGATATTCCTGGGCTTACTTGCGGGCCCCACTGCTTACTTTTTCTATTTTTATTTTGTTTTTAGCTAAGTAAGTTTGTATTATTTCTTTAAAAAATAAAGGAAAAGTAGGAGAGAGAAAGTTTCGGGGAACCTGACCAATGCAGTATGGTGACTGAAAATTGGGAAGGATAAATAAAAATATGTTAAAGGTTGCCTCCCACTCACTTATTTACTTGACTTATAATGTGATGAAGTGGGTATGTCATTAAGTCTCCTACTAAACCATAAAATAATTTAATAATAATCTGCTTTAATCTCCACTTTATCCTAAATTAGTCCTCATACAAGACTGTCTCTTATACACATCTAGAAGTGTATAAGAGACAGAAATTAGTCCTCATACAAGAAGAACGAGTGCCATGATTGGTAATAACTAAGAACTTTAGCTTCATGTGAACGTACATACTAAAATCATCCTAGTACGACCAGCTTTAATTTATTTTACGGAAAAAGGTATTAACGCAGGTCAGTGACGAATCCAAAAATAATATACAACGGGATCATTTTGTTTTGGAGTCACTTTTTTAAATTCAACGGAGTCCTTTTTGTTAAAAAAAAACAAAATTTCACCTTTTTTTTAATACAAACACTTGCAATTTATAAAAAAAATTGTCCAAGTGGGGTCGTGTGATCCCACTTCCTCCTACCTCCATACGCCACTGAGTCACTGACGCACGCCTCAAAACTCAATTACATTATCGTCACCAATTCAATTGTCGATCTATTTGTCTTAGGTCCACCCGTTCGTTGTTCGAACATCATTTGTCTTGTAAGGTGGACATGCATTGCCCGTGATGAGATTGCATATTAAAATTTGATGGTTGAGATTACAAAAGTTATATTCGTTAACAATTTTAAGGAAGCCTTCAATCTTTGAAATTGGAAAACATAAATATAATCTAATAACCTTTACTAAAGCAATCCTTACCTCCCAAATTTTCCTCTCAAGTGCACTATTAATTATTACATAAAAAATATAAAAAAATATATTTAATAAATGTATTTTGAGTAAAATTTGTATCTTTATTAATTCATGTATAACTATAAAAAAATATTTATTGTCGAAAATAAAACCTTATTTTTAAATAATTAAATTTTAATTTAATTTAGAAAAATTTGTATTTTATTTAAAATCGAGCATATGCTCAAAAATCATCTAGTAAGAATAATAAAAACATTATTAACGCATGATGCTCATTCTTAATTTTCCATATGGGATTCTTTCGATTTCAAAACAAATGAGTCCAAGCAATACAAACAACATATGCTTAGATGTTGAATATGAAAGTATACTATTAGGTAATGTTTGGATATGAAGAATTCATTTCAAATACACAATTCATGTCACTTCTACTTTACTCACATGCACGTTTATCAATAATGTACAGTTTAAAGGTCAAATATCTTTAATTTTACACGAGTAAAAATTATAAAAATTGTTTGCTACTAATCTACTATGTGGCTATATATACTTCATAATATAGCTCAAATTAATGGTGGATGCTACACTCTTTCAAACTCAAAATAATGGCATATGATGTTCTTCCAATTTTATAATCAGAGCTTGCAAGAGTTCTAATGGCGATGGAAGAGAGAAAACAGTGTGCCAAAGTAGAAAAGAGTTGGAGGCCAAGAGCCACTCCGACAGAGTTTAGGAAGTGCATTTGATAGATGACATGGTTTGCATTTCAAATCCATGAATTTTAGATTGCATTTCAAATTCTAGAGTATGAACTTACTTTTTAGATGGCCTGGAATTGAGTTAATTTCAAATCCGAATTCTCATATAATCCGAACAATGTATTTGGTACAATTCCATCATTTCAATTGAAATGATGAAATCCAAACAAACCATGGCTTTGTTCTTGCATGTTAACTAAATTTTGTTGAAATGAACTTATTTATATTGAATTGAACTTATTATTACTGAACTTATTAAAATAAATTGACGAGAATATAACATATGTTAGTTATATGTGGTACTCGTATAAATTTGTATATGACCTGTTATGTGATGGCCGGCTAAGACAAATTTATTATGCTAAGATCAGCTCATGTTATAGATGAATTACAAGTTATTGTTGTATTTGTATACATGCTGTCTCTTATACACATCTAAGTTATTGTTGTATTTGTATACATGAGATTAAAATTCAATTTTAATTTTTTTTTAAAAAAAAAGCTATGTATGAAGTATGATCTCCTTCTCTCTTAATTGAACATACTTCGTACTAAACATACAGTAGACACTATTACACACTTTCATAGTTTAATACATATTAATATACTTCCTTCATTTCTTTTTGCTCGCTAAATATTGACAAAAAAAGTACTCCGTAATAGTTTATTTTTCAAAATGTAGCAAATAAGAATATGGAAAAAGAATTTTTTATAATTCTAATAACAATAAATTAATATTAGAATGTCATATACTATTAAATTTATCTTCACTAATTAATATTTTAAAAATATATCTAAAAAAGAAATTACAAATAACTCAAAACAATAATAAACACTTTTTCATTGGAACCGAGTACCAATACCGGGCACTCGGTCCCAGAAAATAGGTAACCGGATCGGGTCCTGATTTTGGGACCCCATGACCGAGTCCGGGTTCGATCTCGTCGGTTCGTGACCGGGTAGCCAATTTTCCCTTGATTAGTTAAGTACTCAGCCATTTGGAACACCTATAACAAGTAATGGTACAACTAAGTAGACACAGCAGTGTTCCTGATAGATAAACTAGAAAAATCCCGGTTCGAAACAGTTGCCTCTTCATATCTTGAAGAACAGCAGCTTTGCACGATTGGCAATCGAAACATAGGATGTATGGATTGTTACTCCATTCGTTGCAATCGTTGTTAGAGAAGTTGGCATTCACCGGCTTTGTCCACGTTGTCGGGTTTGTGTAGTTGAAATTACAGGCCTCCGGGGGCTTGCAGCATCCAGACTATTAAAATTTAATCAATGCACAATCAATTTCTCGCGTAATTTCTAGACTGTCCAGTGGATACACTAAAAATGCATATATAATATTAAGGAGAATTTGCTATTAACTATCCACTTTTTACAATTTTTTAGAAACAACTACTCGGATTTTGTTTTATTAAACATAACTACCTACTTTTTATGTTTTGTTTGTAAATTACTACCCACTTTTGGATTTTGGCTAGTCACCACCATAGCAACCACCACAACGCGGCGGCCCACCTACAAAACCACCCAACAACCACGCAAACCACCCCAATTTGTTGTTGCCCACCTCTGAAACCACCCAACAACCACCAACACAACCCAACCACCACGAAATCAACCATCCCACTACCCCAATCTACGTCGCACTGCTGGTGTAGCATTTTTCTCAGCTATGCGTCCTTTTTTTGGACATGGTTCCTTCATAAAAGTTGTAGATCTCTAAAAAATACATGAAATAGGCTCAAGAATRGCTTGATTTGGAGTTGTATTCCTGTAGTTATGCTCAAATGGAGGTGGTGTTCGAATATAGTGCTGCACGCCTGCACACATGGGTTTTGGAGGTCGAATTTGGAGTTGGTTTGTGATAGTGGTCGAATTTGGGGGTGGTGGTCAAATTTGGGTGGGGAATGTGGTGGTGATCGAATTTGGGTGGTTTATGGTGGTGGTCGAATTTCTAGGTGGCCGTCGCGTTGTGGTGGTTGGTGCGGTGGTTTGTGGTCAAAATCCAAAAGTCGTGTAGTGAGTTACAAACAAAACATAAAAAGGTACTTGTTTTTAATAAAATAAAATCCGGATAATTATTTTCTAAAAAAAGTGTAAAAAGTGGGTAGTTAATAGCAAATTTTCCAAATATTAATGAACGTCGAGTTTAATAATTTATACCTCGTAAGGGCTTAGATCTCTCCGGCGAAACTGATCGAGGGAATCATTAGCATATCCGAGGAAGAAGTTAGCGCACACCTGGTCGTCAAACACAACTTTCCTGTAGTACTCATCCCACCTGTCACTGGTATTTTTGAAATCCTTCTGCATCCATTGCGAGTAGGAGTCGATGTCGTAAGTCCTGTAAGATGTCCCCGGTATGGGCTTCCCCCCTCCTTTGCGGCTCACTGTCAGCGCAAAGACTCCCAACCCACCCAGGGCGACGAACAAAGGAATTGTACAGCATGTGAACTTGATGATTCCGCATTTGGGTTGGAAAAGGTAACAGCAGCTCCCGAAGCTCAGACATAGAAGGGCCGATGCGACCACCCCCAGATACAAGTCGATGCGAGAGCCTGAGCTGAGGGCGTCGGTTGTGCCCTCTAGAAATGATTTGCCGAGGAAAATAACAAACATTGAAACGGAAAACTCGAGTACGAACATGAACATGAACAAGTATGGATTAGCCTCAGCCTTAGGGGCGGCCTCTGGATTCTCAGGCATTTTTTTGAACTAGTTATAATTAAGTTAGTAGTCAAGGTTGCCCCTCTAATTATTTATAAGAAAATTTATTGAAAACTACCCACTTTGTTCAAAACTTTAGAAATAACTACTCACGTTTTATTTATTTATTTATTTATTTATTTATTTATTTATTTCATATAAAAATTCAAATTAAATCAGACCATAAGAGATTAAAAGTGAGCATAGGATTAGGCTGCGATGGTTCTCGGAATTTCCTTGAAAACGCGGTAATAGCAACGAAGCCTATGTGTTTACCTACCACATTGCAAAGGAAATTGCAGCGCAGCCCCAAAAGATGCATTTTGCCTTTTGGTATAAATAATTATTAAGAGTTTATAAAAAAAGAGGGAGCAATTGCAAGTTTTTCTCATGATATACTATATATTATATAGTATATACAAGTGCAATTGAAAGTAGCTAATTAACTAAGCTTCTAGTTCAAAAACAATGGATCGCAGTACCTTAGAAAAATTCAGCAAGTTGGATAATGCTCAACAATGCAACTTCATAATATTCCTTATTAATTATGCCACTTTTGTGATTGCAATAGTGTTTGGTGCACAACTACTTTGCGACCCGGTTGCCGGTAGCTCACCGGGGTTCCGGTTCTTAGGGCTCAGCATAACCATCATTGGAGTCATTCTCCTGGTTCTGAGCTTGGGATCCTGCATTACTGGCCTCACCATCTGTTGTACACTGCCTTTTGTAGTTGTCCTAGGCGTGTTCGGAATCTTTGCGTTGTCCGTGAGCAGCAGAAGCGGAGGGAATAAGCCAGTCCCGGGGAGATCATACAAGGAGTATGAACTCGAGTCGTATTCGGAGTGGATGCAAAGCGAGGTTAATAGCAGTGGAAACTGGGAGAACCACTACATCAAAGCTCTTCTTAAGAAAAATCCTTGCCGTAATTTACTTGATCATAACAGTACTCTTACACTTGCCAATTTTCACCAGCTTAATCTCGACCCTTTTGAGGTATGAACTCGATCTTTTACCGACTCTTCTTTCGTTATTAATCGAAAAATATTAGGAAATTTTGTGAATTACTCGCATAATTTTGTAGGTTTTTGTTGATTACCCCGTAACTTGTTAGTGGGTTAATATTGTTAGTGTTTTAAAGCTGAGCAAATCATAACACTCGGCCCGAATAGAGTCCTAACCTACACGGATATCTTGGCCCGAAAGCCATGCCCAAACGGACAGCCCGACATTTTTGGCCAAAAGCCCGGCCCAGTTGGACCCTTTCATTTAACCATTTTTGCACTTTCGAACAACCCAAAGACTATTAGACTAGCCCAATTTGCCCAAAAATCCGAAATACCTTAGAGCACCAACATCGGTAATGCTCTCCAAAAGTGTTCTCCAATCCAATTTCTCTTTTCTCTTTCTTCAAGAGCATCCCAAGAGAACCTATCTAAAAGAGACTAACAATGATTTGCTCTCCTACGAGCTCTCCAATTTATTATTTTATTAAATTTTCATGTTTTATAATATGTAAAAAAAATAATAATGCAAAAATTTTGGAACACGTGTCCAATTTTTGTGCGGAGAGCATGCTCTCTCAATGCTCTTGGACAAGAGCAACATTTGAAATACTCTCCATGGAAAGCAAGTGGAGAGCCCGACCCCGTTGTTGGGGTAGAGTGAGCTCTCCAATTTCTCTCTCCTTGGAGAGCTACTAGGAGAGCACCATTATTGGTGCTCTTAGCCATCTATCCAGATTCCAAAGAATGGGGGTTAGCTCAGTTGTTAGTAAGGAGTAGTGGGCTAATATTGTTAGTGTTTAGATTGAGGTGAGCGAATAACACCCGGACTTAACAATCCAATGGGTTTGATCGAGGACGAATCTCAATCAGCTCCATTTATTAATTGATTGATTGATTGATTGATTTTGTTTGTTGTATGTATCTTAAATCGATAGTCGGGCTGCTGCAAGCCCCCAGACGAGTGTAACTTCAACTACACCAACCCGACGTGGACGAAGACGGCGAATGCCAACTACTCCAACGACGATTGCAACAAATGGAGCAATAATCCATACATTGTATGCTTCAATTGCCGATCATGCAAAGCTGCTTTTCTTGAAGATGTTACAAGTCATTGGAGACTAACGGGCTTAGTTATTGTTCTACTATCTGTTAAACACTTTGTACTCGGTTTTTGTTTCGTTTCTAGTCTTTAATTTTTCCTTAGCTTATTACTGTATGATTTATAGGCTACTACCAAAGCAATTTATATTTATAATACTTTCTCCGTTTTTTTTAGATGACCCACTTTGGATTTTGTGATTTTTGAGACAAAATATTGGTGTAAGTGATTAGGTGGGTAGATTGGTAATTTAATAAAGTATGTGGGATCCATAGATGAGAGAGAAAGAGATTGTGGACCCCAAAAAAGTAGAAAGTGAGTGGGATTATATGATAATTTCTTGTGATCCCCATGTCTTGAAAAGGAAAAAAATAAAAGTGGGACAACTATTTTCAAATTTCTTAAAATAGAAACTGAGTAATCTAATAAAAAATGGAGGAAGTATTTATTATAATAAGCTATAATATTTGTAGCTTATTATGATCTGATATGCTTAATGTGGAATCTACAATGTACAATTTATTTGTACTCGGTTTTTGTTTCGTTTCTAGTCTTTAAAGATGAACGAAAGATGGGAGAATGAGGGGGTAGCTCAAGTGGTTAATGCTTCTCTCCTGATTTTCGAAGATTCTAGGATCGATTTTCATCATCGTCCTTATGATTCTCTTAGCACCAAAAAAAATGAACTAAAGATTAGTTCAGTGATAACAATTAGCATGGTCTCCTTTAATTAACACATGAATGATAGCGTCGTAAGAAAACAATTTGGACCATTGATTAAAGGTTAGTTGCCTTCCACTCACTTGGTCACTTGACTTGTGAAAATGTGATAGAAGTATATTATCAAGTCTCCTACTAAACCATATAATAATATGATCATAATCTCTGCTTTAAACTAAACTAAGCTAATTTCCACTTTTTCCCTCAATTATTCCACTCACTTGGTCACTAAACGTACACACTAAAATCATCCCGAAAAATAAAGTTACAAAAGTTATTGACAGCTAGCACGATAACGTAGCTCATCAACTCCTTTTTTATAGGGTTGGAGTAGATGGTACTTGATTATATATTTTTTCAATGTGAGACTAGTGAAAGTACTATCTTATTCAACGTGGGACAAATATTACACTGAATTCTCATGTACTTTTAATTGCCATAATACTCTTCCTTTCAATGATAGCTTTGTCAACGAACCTACCCTTTTGGGGATCCACTTTATGCCACATGGGGCCCAACTGTAGGGTAAGGGTAGGAACAGATCACTATATATCAGTGTATATATATATATTGATCAAAGGGTTACCATATAAACCAAAAGGGTCACTTTAATCTGATGCGCAATATGCACCCGATACACCTAAGACTTTGCTATAAAGTAATTATTATTAACTTTAAAACTCATCAATTATATAATTAGATTGTATGGTTAGATCATAAGAGTGAGGGATAGCTCGTGTGGTTTGAGATTCTTTCCCAGTTTCAGGAGATTCTAAGATTGATTCTCATCTCCGTCCTTATGGCTCTCTAAATACCAAAAAATAATGTAGGGTTAATTAGATCATAATTATACAATCGTAAATTGTACTGTAATATATTTGTCTATATATCAGGACATTTTTTTATATTGAGTTTCACAATTATTCTTTAATTTAGCTCGTAGGTTCTTTGATGACATTCGATTCGATAGTCTTAGATTAAAATCATGCAAGGAATAATGAATATAAATAACTAATTACTCCGTAATTCCGTATTATGCATGCACATACTTGCCCTCCAAAGTCCAAACCCATGGGACAAATTGGCACATTACCCTTTTCTCAAGCTAATCGGATGCACCATGCACATCCTTGAATTGTGGAGTCACAAGTCGATCATTTTTAGTTCAAATTCTTTTTTTCATGACAAAAAGTTATCGGTAACAGGTTGGTCGTCAATCGATCAAATTTTTTCAAAAACGCATTTTTTCCTTAAAATGAGGGGTACTTGTTAGAAACACGTTTGATTCTTAGAAGATTGGGTGATAATATATCTAGAGCGAGTCTTAGAAAATAAAATCATTGAAGCATATACTTATCAACTTAGAGAGAGAAAATAAAAATTACATGAAGGCACGCACTTGTCTTCCTGCATACCAATTACCAAATTAAATTGCAGAAAACTTCTTCCAATGACCAAATAAACCATTAAAACTTCATCATACATAATTTCAAATTACTCGGTTGCACGTTTAATTTTAAATCTCTTCATCATCAAATATATGACAGGCTTAATTTAGAAACATTGTAAAAACTAATTAAATAAAACATACAACCAAATTTGTCAAAAAAAAAAATTAAAAAAAATGATCAACATTAGTTTAGAAGACATAGCAAAATTGAACATTGAACAAAAATGTTTTTTCTTCTTCTTCCTTCTTGAATATGGCACGGTAGGAGCTGCAATAGGGTTCGGAGCAAACCTACTAATCGAAACCACCTCCGGTTCGCCGGGGTTCCGATTCCTAGGCGTAACCCTAATCCTCATAGGACTTATCCTCTTGATCATCTTATGTTACGGTGGCTTATCATTTTCTCGRGAACCGGGCCACGCCCTWACGAAMTCRGCGTGTTATTCGGTGCCTRTGCTCGCTMCCCTGGCCGCCTTAGGGACATTCGCCTTGGCGGTGAGCTGCAACGGCGGTGGTAAGTCGTTGCCGGGGAGGTCATACAAGGAGTATGAAGTTGAGTCATATTCGAAATGGATGCAAAACAGGGTTAACAATACGTTTGCATGGGAAAATTACTACAAYGAGGTTGTTGTTAAGCATAATGTGTGCAAATTGTTTGATGAGGATTATAAGCAAGACTCAATTGATAGCTTTTCCATAGAGAAATTTGTCCCTTTTGAGGTAATACATATACTCCTAGTCGTAGTATATACTACTCCATCTGCTCCATGAAGATCCTGTCAGTTACTATTCTAATACATATTTACCATCGTTTATCTCTTTGGTTATATATTTGTATAATGTAACAATTGAATATTAATAAACAACTCATTGATATGAATAAATAAACAATTCTCAACATGACTATATTTATTTCTTATCATACATCGTTATTTACAAGATTCTGTTTGTTTAAATAGTTACAAAAATACTAATGACATGATCTTCATGGAACGGAGGAATTGCTATATGCGGGCTTTTAGTATGTCTTTTTATTTAGTCTGTATTTTTTTCTTCTTGGTTTAGGGTAAGACTATTTAATTTGACAAGAATTTGTTAAATCAACAAGTTAGGTTAAATTGGTTCTTGTTTAAGCATCAAATATTATAAGCTAGGTATATTCAATTAAGAAAACTTGTTGTGATGATCTTAGGAAATTTTAGGTAGGACTGAATATGATTGATTATAAATTATCCGTATTATTTAAAAGTTCTGCTAGCCCTTTATTGTTAGTTGATTTAGGAGGGGAAATACTTGACATAGTGGCTTCATATTAGAATACAACAAAAATGTTACTAATTGGAGTAGAAACTTAGATAAATTTGAATGGAATATTATAAATTTAATTACATTCTAATATTTTGTTAATTTACATTCTGGAGTATATACCGAAATACCAATAATAAATAAAGTCCTAAAAATAATTTGGTTGATTTGACTTGACTTGAAACGCTATAATTTATTCTCTTTTTWAAAAAATAAAAGTAATTTCTTTATTTTTCTATGGGTCCGTTTTTTGAGATTTTTTTCGAAAATCGAAATACTAGTCTCATACATGTGTATTATGGTATTACCTCGATCTAACGATAAGTAACGCGATTTGATAGTCGGGTTGTTGCAAGCCCCCGGAAGAATGCAACTTCAGCTACACAAGCCCGGAAGTTTGGGTAAAACCAGAAAATGAAACAACAACAACAACATACCCTAATGTTGATTGTGGAAGATGGGAAAATAATCCAAACAAGCTATGTTTCAATTGCCAATCATGCAAGGCTGCATTTCTAGAAGATGTCACAAATCATTGGTTTAAAAGGGGTCTCATCTTAGTCTTGTTATCGTGCACTCATTTCTTAATGGGTATTTATCTCATTTGTATTAGGTTTGGCAATGATTCATCAAGGCATTATATTTTATTATAACTTAGTTTTCTTTAAATTATTGTTTGGATATGTAACCTTTTATATTTGGTTGAGAGATTTTGTAAGAGCGGGTTTTTTAATGTACGTTCAAGGGCACATGTTAATTAAGACAACACATTATTAAATTTTTGATTATGCTGCATATTTCTGTGAATTTATTTGATTACAATGATATTTTTAAATTAAATATATTTTGTATATATATATCTCTATTAATTGCATATTCCTATTAATAATTTGAGTGAATCATTTATTTTATAAAGAATTTGTTATCTTATCTTGTGTCCTTGAACACACATTAAAAAAATCGTTGTAAAAATATTTGGATAATCGGTTACGGTCAGGGTATTTATTATGTATGGTACTCCGTATATCGCTCGATAGAATCTTTCTGATAGAATCTTTCTGATCGATCTATCCTCATTTAAATTATATATCTAACGTTCTTGTAATTCATTTAATTTACACCAGAAGAACATTTATAGAAAAAAATTATGTACGTTGAAGAGTTTACTTTAATTTCTTCCTAACTATTGTAAAACTGAGCAAATTATTAATTCGAAGGACGTACGTGTGAAAGACTTTACATTATATTGTGTGAATCGGGACAAGTATACTTTTCATGAATTTCATCCCAATTTAATTGTAACTCATGAAAGATTAGAGGAAATTTCCATTGAATTAATTAGTCTCAATTCTCGAGAGAGTGAGGGACATGCAGCTCAAGTGATTAAAGTTTTCCTTTCAATTTCAGGAGATCCTTGGATCGATTCTCATTCCTTTCTTATGGTTCTATTGACACAAAAAAAATTAGTCTCAATTCTCAAGTCAACGTCAAGTTACATATATATGTACCACATTTGTGAGTTCTGACACTTAAACAGTTATACGTTCATCTACATGCATGAAATTAATAGAATTCCTTTCGTTTCAAATTATTTCAACCATTTTTTTTATCTTAAATGTGCGTCAGTGGTCAAATTTCTATTTTAAACATGTAAATTAAACCCTATTAAACACTCCATGTATATATATATCGTGCATTCTTGCACTCAAAATGATTATATAAAAAAAAAAAACTTCAAATTATCTTTGTTACTCTTTCGTATGTTTTATTATGGTGCAAGTAAATAGAAACCGAGTTTATGCCTTATATAAAAACACAACACGTGCTATATGAGTATAGAAAGTGACGAGTGACTGTTGTCGTTTTGCCATGCTAGTAACACAAAGACTTCTGTATTATAAAGAAAGGTCAACTATTAAAACTACGTGGCACTTAATGTAATAAAGGACTGTAATATTAATTAAAAAAAAWTTAATTGACCAAGTACATATATTTACAAGTATTAATCACTAGATAATTACTAGGATAACATCCAATTGTTATCCAACACGTGTCAAGAAGCACGTGATCATAAGATTGTGAAGATCAAAAATAATAATAAACCATAAAAATTGGGAGAAATTTCCATTGAATTAATGCTATATCTTTAAGTCAACGTCAACTTACAACTGTTTTTATTTTGTTTTTTTTCCTACCCAATCAAATGTTTTTTACACTTTTCACTACTTTGCATTATATATGTCTTACTCAACTATGTAACAACATTCAAAAGCAATTTTAGACCTGAAAAAACACACATTATTATTAACCCACTTTGTCGAATATGGTCCGATTTAAGGGTGTAAAGGAGCTGAACGACGAACAACTAAGTCTTTATATCATCATAATTCTTGAGTTGTGCACTGCAATCGTGGCATTATGCACCGGTGCAAGACTACAATACTTTCACATCACATCATCTTGTAAAGGGTTTGAATTCCTAGGTGTCACCCTTCTTTTCATAGGGGTGGCACTTCTGAGTCTCTTCCTCATCACTGCCCTYTTAGCTCGCACGCCGAATCCTGTGATCCTTAAYTCCCTATTTTGCTCCGTGCCACTAGTGCTCGTGTTGCTCGCCTTGGGGATCTTCGTGTTGGCGGTGAGCAGCCAAGGCGGGGGCAGGACGGTGCCGGGAGGATCGCACGAGGTGTATGTAGTGGATTCGTACTCAAAATGGATGCAAAATAGGGTTGAGGAAAATTGGGAAAAGTACTACAAGAAGGTTGTTGTCGAGAATAAGGGACATTTTTGCAACAAGGAAGGTGACTCAATTTTGAAGGTATTCATCYTATTTTTMATATMTTTTTTAGATGAAGAATAATCATGATTATATTTTAGCCTGAAAATTGATTTTGCATTGGTTATTAACTTATTACATTAGTTTTAAAGATGTTGAATGTGTGGTTTAAACTACTATATGCATATATAATCAATTGATCATCTATCATTATAATGGAATAAGAGATAGATGCTACTTTTGCATGCTTTTATGCTTTTCATCATATAATTGATAGATCGAAAATTTTATTCTATGATGTTGTACTTTTTCTTATTGATGATAATTTTATTTTAATTTTTCTAATTTTTGATGATCTATAATTAAAGATACGATCAAGATAAAACGTATATATTGACATGCGTGTTAAATTGAAATGGGTATAACATTTAGGAACGAATGAAATACTTGGTAGAAATAAAAGTTCGCTCGTAGCTTTGCCAAAAAAAGGTTGGTTGATAGTTGGTAAGTAAGTATTGGGCCAGACAATTCAAATCTCATATGAAACAAATAAGTAAAGGCGTACTTTATTATTATAAGTGAGAGCACTCTTTCATTAGTATGAAGTTTTTTGGGAAGGGATTCACGAACAAATTTGTGCGGGTTAAATCCAAATCTAACAATGTCATATTGATGGTAAGTGTGCATGAGGCCTAACTGATCAAAAGGTGACCCGTGTCCAACAGTAAGGAATATATCACACGTGGCTATAATAAGTTTTAAAAAAAAAATAGCTTCATATTTTAGTTGAGAGTGACGATTTGAACATAGAATATATATCATCATAAATAGTCACCTTTTGTGTAAACATTTTGTTACAGATGAAGTATTAATATGTTCGTTATATTAGAATGGAATGTAACGTGTARGTGTATYATAAAGTGGTTRAACCAATCGTACRACGAGTCGTAAGTTTCCTATAACATTATTATCGTGACTAAAAAATGTTGTTCATCACATGCATGACAGTATGGTTGTTGCCAACCACCAGAAGAATGTAGTTTCAATTATAACACAAAACCACAAGTTAAGGAAATGCAAGAGAACAATTATCACAACTACTCCAATGATGTGGATGATTGCAACAATTGGGACGATGATCCGAACATCTTATGCTTCGATTGCGAATCGTGCAAGGCTAGTTTCCTCCAAGACGTGACCGGTCACTGGTTTACGACGGGGGTTGGATTGGTGGTGGCAGCAGGCATACCGCTGTCGATGGGTTTAATTTGGTACGTCACGTTAGTGATTAGCGGAGGCGTGTCGTCGTTGCTTCATCAACCTTTAAATAATAGAGTTTAATTAGTTTTCAATGTTATGAACTTATTATTATTGTTGAACTTGAACATGAAGGGTTTGCTCATTGTGATCATTTACAATCGGTTTTTGTTATTTGTTATTCGTTAAGAAATTGTGGTAATGGTAATGAATTTCTATGTAATTTGGGAGAAAATGATCAATTTCCATAGTTATACTTTGGGAGAAAATGATCCGTCAACAAAAATAAGGAAGAACAGTTGAAGAGATTATAAAAGACAAATAACCTAAGCGTGAATGCTACAAATGTGAAGTGGAAATGACAAAGAAAAAGAAATGAAATGGGAAGATAAAACAATGACATTAAGAAAAGGCGGATGAAGAGTTTATAAGAGACAAATAACCTGAATCTAAATGATAGAGAATGTGAAAAGAAAATAACAAAAAAAAAAATTGCAAAGAGAAAAAACCAAACAATATAGGAAAATAAAAGGTTAAACAATAAAAGAGTTGGACAAATGATTTAAAAATATAACACATACAGAGTACTCGTATATCTGTCTCTTATACACATCTAGATGTGTATAAGAGACAGGTTTATAAGAGACAAATAACCTGAATCTAAATGATAGAGAATGTGAAAAGAAAATAACAAAAAAAAAAATTGCAAAGAGAAAAAACCAAACAATATAGGAAAATAAAAGGTTAAACAATAAAAGAGTTGGACAAATGATTTAAAAATATAACACATACAGAGTACTCGTATATCTGTCTCTTATACACATCTAGATGTGTATAAGAGACAGCTGTAAATGCTTGAGCAGTATGCATCAATGGCTCAATGGGTAATAACTTAGATTCCCAATTTTACAACACTTTAAAACTCAAATAATTTATTTCCGAAAATAAAAAGTAACCCGTAAAATAAGATGTTCAAACATTAAAAATAAATTCAATTCGGCAAATTTATTTGACGAGAATAGAACTTAAGTATGTCACTTATGACGAAAAGAGTCCATATAAGCCTATAATGATTCCTTCCTAATTTCAATGTATTATAGGACAAGTATTTTCGAGTCTCTCGTGGTTCTCAAATGTGGGACATCCACACGAGATAAATAAACTACTCCGATGTTTATAAACAAACTCGAACGAGAAAATAAGTTGAATTTCGAGTAAGAAAAAATTAAACACTCACAAACCTAAATAAAACAGATTAAATTCGTGATGATTCTTGTTCAAACCAAATATTTCCACAATACTATACATGTTAAACGATCAACATACTAAATCAACTAAAATTATTGACATTGAAAACATAAAATTTTACATACGAAAAACTTCAAAGTATTGTGGCTTAATTCACCTAGCTTAGTTCATCAATGTCTCCTGCAATGAGCAATCTCGGCAATGCAAAACTCAAAACAAAGATCAACAACGAAGCGAAAACGATTGCGCCACTAATAACCCAAGTTTTCTTTAATTCACGAGTAAAACCAAGCTTGCATCGTTCGCATTTGTAACAGAGCTTCTCTGAGTCATTTTCCCATTCGTAGCAGTCGGACTTTGAGTAGGTCTCGTTTGTTGGTTTCATCCATTTAGTTGGGCTTGAGAACTCGAAGTTGCATTCTGTCGGAGGTTTGCAACATCCAGACTGTCGCATACGAATAAAGAGCGAATTGATTAAATGTTTTGTGATCGTAAACTTCGTTTTTTTAAAAAGCATGTTCATCTGGTTCACCGGAGGTTAACTAACCTCAAACTACGTTGAGTAACGTTTGAAGTTATGACCCTTCTTAAACAGTTAAACCCCACATTGTTTAACCCCTTTTACCTAACTTAGCTTGATCAATCCTAAGACATGTCATGAGGGTGACCAATTATTGATCAATCAATCAAAAAAATTATTAAAAAACACTATTTAATTTGTACTATCCAATTCTTAGCCTTAACTTATCATCACGGGATACAGATCATACCATCTACAATCTACAATCTACAAATATTATTAAAAGGCATGCCAAACAACATAAGTACGCCATATGGACTCCACTTGAGGTAGAATCATGACATGTGTCAATACGCCACATGTCATCATGTAATCATATTTACAATAATCTTATAATAAAACTTTTCAATTTCTTTAAAATATTTATCATCTTCTACTTTTTTTTCCCTCTATCTTTTTCGTTTCCTTATTTTTATTTTAACCATTTAACTCTTTTTTTTCTATTTAAGATTCTAATTACTATATACAACAACAACAACAACATTAGTTAGAGCATTAAGCATTTTTTTCATTTATATATAATGTATAATTTTCATGGTCAAAATATACTATTGAATACATCCTCCATTTTACTTATTAACGCATCGTTGAAGAGATGTGCGATAATATATGCAATCAAATAAAAATATGCAGGAGAGAAAAATAAACATAATCACATGCAATTACAAAATCTAATGGAGAGATATATTATATTATTGTAATTTATTTTGTCCATAGGGATGTATAACATATTTAAAAAGAGAGGATTGTATATTGCAAATTCTTTTAAAAAAATATTAATATAAAAAAGAGAGGATGTATAACATATTTAATTTCAAACTTAATTGCATTATATTTTAAATTTGGCTCAGTCATTTGTCTTGATTCACTACCAAATAAATATATCATTTTTTWAACTTGGGTCATGTGGCCTGGATTGAGAAATTTAAAATGAGTGCAACATTCAATTATATATATTAATAACAACAATCAGCATAGTTTTTTTTATATATATATACTAGTTTTTATGTGCACGCGATGCGTGCTTGTATTTATGAAAATTGTATCGTATTTTATCAAAAATGATTATATGATATGTATCATAATAAAAGGTTTATAGTTAATTAACAATACAATTTATCTAAATTGTAATTATTTTGTAAATAGTTATGTCTTCAAAGTTGAAATTCAAAATAAAACCATTAATGTTTTAATACAATTTGAAATAATGTTCATTGTTTAATGTTTTTGACTAATTAACTCACATTATAAATTCAGTTTTCATATT